>SJYO01049755.1:64855354-65060000 GCA_006410555.1 Capra ibex
GGGGGTCGAGCTACGACCCGGAACCGGAATACGACCTGAATTAGGTCATTGGTCTCGGTCGGCGGAGGGCCGTGCTATGGTCCGGAGCCGGAATACGACCTGAATTAGTCTTGATTGTGACCACAAGTCTATATAGAGGAGGATTCACTCCTTTGGGGAAGATGCCCCTCTTACAATAAGAAGGGTCAATTTCCCTAGGGCCTGCCCGGGGGTTTACAAAACGGGTCTCAGACTCAGGGGTTTTGACTCTCTTGTTCTACAGGTGCCGTTATGTTTTCGTACTTCCCCAAAATAAAGATCGAGCTCGGTCCCGGGGGACGGTGTAGGTTGCGTCACCTCACCTCGTTCTCGGGGGTCGGGTCTAAATGTCGTCATAAATATTGAAATCTTGTTTCTGTCCCTCAACCGTTCCCAACTAACCGACGTCCCCAAAGGACCATAAATGACTAACCGGTCAATAGTAGGGAGACTAACCGGTCTCAATAGTAGGGAGACTAACTGGTCTCAATAGTAGGGAGACTAACCGGTCTCAATAGTAGACGCCTTCGGGCCCTTCGTACTGAGTCCCTAATAAAAACCGGATCACGTGGAGAGACTCGGACAGTACCGAGACTACTTCAACATTGTTATTACAGACCAGAATGTAAATCCATTACTTATGTAAAACTTAAATACAACCATATACCATACTCCTTTACAAGATTGAGGTGAGAAAATGTACATTGCCAGGGCAAACGGGTCGTGACGAATCAGTTCTCTGACAGAAAGAGGTAAAATATAAGAACGGAGAAAGCGACATGTAATTAAAGGGTATCCACGTACCGAAATAAAGTCCTAAAAGTAGGAAAAGGTGACTAGACATAAAGAGAAAAAGACGGTCATGGAATGAGAAAGATTCCTGACATCGAAACTTCATACCGATGTCAGACCCTCACACCCTTCAGACCCTCACACTAAGGAGGTCGAGGTGATAACAAAGAGTTCTAACTAAAACAACAAGGTCTTGAAAATATAAAGGTACGTCTAAAGTTTATAAAAAACAAGATCAAGAGACTCTTTATGGTAATTATTAAAAGATCCCTAACATAACTTATGTATCTACCAAGACCCATACTCTCAGTTGAACTGTTATAACTAAGGAGGTTTCGTTCTTGAACCAGTATAGAAAGGGAGACAAACACAGTAGAAACTAAAGAAGGTAGTCTCAATGTCGAAAGTTTCATCTCCAGAAAACAGAGGAATCCATACAAATAAGAATCCTAAAAGTAAGAGTAAAAAGAGTGANGGTAGTCTCAATGTCGAAAGTTTCATCTCCAGAAAACAGAGGAATCCATACAAATAAGAATCCTAAAAGTAAGAGTAAAAAGAGTGACAAAAAAAAAAAAAAAACTGACATGTCTCAGAATCAAGGACACGTCCGTAAAGAGATCAACGTAGTTCCCTCCGATGAGAGATCAGCACCGTGCACCCGAAGAGTAATGTGACCGTAGACAAGAATATCTCGAACCCGGGAACCAGACCTCCTCAAGTCATCAACGGCGAGGACCAGCGAGCTAGTGTCCGAGTCATTAAAATCGTGTGTGTCCGAATCGACAAGACGCCGTACACCCTAGAAGGACCTGGACCCTAACTTGAACCACAGAGGACGTATCCGTCCACCTGGCAAATGAGGCATTCGGTGGTCCTTTCGGGACCACACAGTAACAGCCCAAAAAAAAGAATTGAAAAAAATAATTCCCTATTATTGAAATGTCTTAAAACGACAAAAGACAGTTTGGAGTTGTACTTAGTCGGCAACCAAATGTATATAGGGAAGGGAAAACTTTGAGGGAGGGTAGAGGGAGGGGTAGGGTGGGGAGATTCAACTATGTCTCGGGGACAAACTCAAAGGGCTCGGTATCTCGTTTAAGGGCAACCGACAACTAAAATGTATACCATTACATTCAAAGGTATAATGAGAAAGGTATGTAGAGTGGGAGAAGAGAGGGTCACAGGTATTCAGATAAGAGATACAGACAAAGAGGCAACGACGGGACATTTTTCAAGAAGTCATGGTAAAAAGATCTAAGGCACATATACACAATCCTATACTAGGAATAGAAAGAGAAAGACTGAGTGAAGTTAGACATATTATCTAAGATTCAAGTGGGTGGAGTAGTCTTGACTGAGTTTACACAAGAAGACTACGGACCTATTATAAGGTAACACATATAAATGGTGTTGAAGAGATAGGTAAGTACACAGCTACCTGTAGACGCAACGAAGGTACAAGATCGATAACATTTATTACGACGTCACTTGTCACCCTATGTACACAGACAAAGTTAAAACCAAAGGAGCCCCAAGTGCGGACTCCTTCCTCACCGTAACGACCCAGTATATCACCGAAGTAAGGATCATAAAATTCCTTAGAGGTATGACAGAAAGTATCACCGACATAGTTAAATGTAAGAGTGGTTGTCACGTTCTCACAAGGGAAAGGAGGTGTGGGAGAGGTCGTAAATAACACACATCTGAAAAACTACTACCGGTAAGACTCACCGCACTCTACTATAGAGTCACATCAAAACGAAACGTACAGAGATTGTCACTCGCTACAACTCGTAGAAAAGTACACAAACAATCGGTAGACATACAGAAGAAACCTCTTTACAGACAAATCAAGAAAAAGAGTGAAAAACTAACCCAACAAACAAAAAGACCATAACTCAACATACCCGACGAACATATAAAACCTTTAATTAGGAAAAAGTCAACAAAGTAAACGACAATGAAAGAAAGGTAAGACTCCCAACAGAAAAGTAGAACGAATATCAAAGGAAAACCTCTTCCATTACTGTTGGGTGAGGTCATAAGAACGGACATTTTAGGGTACCTGTCTCCTCGGACCATTCAACGGCAGGAACCCCAGCGAGTCTCAGCCCGTACTGACTCGTTGAAGTGAAAGTGAAAAGTGAAAGTACGTAACCTCTTCTTTTACCGTTGGATGAGGTCACAAGAACGGACCTCTTAGGACCCCTACACGCTCGGAAAACGACACGTTTTCCGAAATTCAAATTACTCCAGGGTGAACAAATGAAAACAAAGATAAAGACAATGAGATCCGCCACCCAGTATCTCGTAGGACGAAACTAAATACAGTAGGTCACAACACGGATACAAAAGGAGATTCTCAAAATATCAAAGACCAGAATGTAAATCCAGAAATTAGGTAAAACTCAAATAGAAACAGAAACCACGATCCTTCACACGATTAAAGTAAGAAAATGGACATCGACAGGTCAAAAGGGTCGTGGTAAATAACCTCTCCGACATAACCAGGGAAAGATATAAGAATGAAGGAAACAGTTTTTTATTCCATGGGTATCCACGTACCCAAATAAAGATCCGAAAGATAGAACAAGGTAACCAGATATAAAGATAAAAACACGGTCATGGTATGACAGAGCTACTGACACCGAAACATCATATTAGACTTAAGTCCTTCCAACTAAGGAGGTCGAAGTAAGAAGAAAGAGTTCTGACGAAAACGTGGTACCCCAGAAAACACAAAGGTATACTTAACACTGTAAACAACAAGATCAAGACACTTTTTCACGGTAACCATTAAACCACCCCTAACGTCACTTACGCATCAAACACAAATCATCATGTCAGTAAAAGTGTCATAACTAAGAAGGAGGGGTCCTTGTACCTTATAGAGAGGTAGACAAATACAATAGAAACTAAAGAAAGTAGTCACAGAATATTAAAAGTCATATCTCAAAAAACAGAGGAATCCATTCAAAGAAGGATCTATGAATTAAGAAAAACGACGTTACCACTTACCCTAACTAAGGAATTAAAGAGAAAGACTAAAAAAGTAACAATCATATATCTTTACGTTTACTAAAGACACATAACTAAAACATAGGACGTTGAAACGATTAAAGTGACTAATCCACATCATTAAAAGACTATGATAGAAATCCCAAAAGATACATCTCATAATACAGTAGACGTCTGTCACTCTCGAAATGAAGAAAAGGATAGACAAAGAAAAGTAAAAAAAAAAAGGAAGAGACTAACGACATCGATCCTGAAGGTTTTGATACAACTTATTATCACCACTTTCACTTGTGGGAACAGAACAAGGAGTAGAATCCCCTTTACGAAAGTAAAAAAGTGGTAACTCTTATTACAAACGACATGGAATAGTATATACCGGAAATGATACAACTCCATCCAAGGAAGACACGGTAAAAAACTTCTCAAAATCAGTATTTACCCACGACTTAAAACAGTTTCTGAAAAAGACTCAGGGAACTCTACTAGTATACTAGAAACGGGAAGTCAAACAATTATACCACATAGTGTAACTAACTAAACGTATATAACTTCCCAGAAACGTAGGGACCTTATTTGGGTTGAACTAGTGCCACATACTCGAAAACTACACAACGACTTAAGACAAACGATTTTAAAACAACTCCTCAAAACGTAGATACAAGTAGTCACTATAAGCGGCCATCAAAAGAAGAAAACAGAATAGAAATAGACCAAAACCATAGTCCCACTGCCACCAGAGGATCTTACTCAAACCTTCACAAGGAAGGAGACGTTAAAAAACTTTAGCAAAATTTTCCTATCCGTAATCGAGAAGAGATTTACAAACTATTTAAGAGGACACTTCGGTAGACCGGGACCCGAAAACAAAAAACCCTCTAAAAACTAGTCTCGAAGTCAAAGTTACGAACAAAGACTCAACAAATATTAAAGACAAAGAAGAACCAAGTCAGAACCTTCTAACTTCAAAAGATTCTTAGACGGGTAAAGAACGTCCAATAGGTAAAATAACGGTATATCAACAAGTATTATCAGAGAATATTCGGAAACGTTAAGACGTAAAAGACAACATTGGAGACGAAAAAGTAAACATCAAAACAATTAAACTAAGAGGAGAAAAAGAAAGAACAACTCAGACCGATTTCCAAAGAGTTAAGACAAATAGAAGAGTTTCTTGGTCGAAAGTCAAAACAATTAGAAATGAAAACAAGGAAAGTAAAACAACAGTGAATAAAGACGGGTCTAGAAATACTAAAGAAAGGAAGATGATTAAGAACCCCAACGAGACCAGAAGAAAAGGGTCATCAACATCCACATGTCAATCCAACAGATGAGCTCCCAGCAGAAGAAAGAACTCCCTCCTGACACAACGACATTTGAAAGGAGAATCTTGACGAAACCGACGTAGGGTATCCAAAACTCAACACAAAAGTAACAGTAAACAAAGGTCTTTCAAAAACTAAAGGGAAAACTAAAGAAGTCATTGGACAACCAATAAATCTTTGCACAACAAACAGATGCTCACAAACACAAAGAATATCAAAAAAAAAAAAAGAAGAACATTAACTATAGATCAGAGTTCGCAGCACCAGTCTCTTCTACGAACTATGTTAAAGAATTTAAGAATTTAAATGACTTCAAACTAAACACTGGGTTCTACACTAGATAGGGCCTCTCACAAGGTACACGGGAACTCTTCTTCCACATGAGAAGACGTAAACCTACCTTACAGGATTTCTATAGTTCCTCTAGGTAGAGTAGATTACATAGTAAATTCTGAACACAAAGGAATAATTAAAAGACAAAACTACTAGACAGGTAACCGCTCTCACCCCACAATTTCAGAGGATCATAAGAACACAATGTCAGTCAAAGAGGAAAATACTGACAATCACAAACAGAACACATAAATCTACGAGGATACAACGTACGTAACGATAAATGTTAACAATACAGAAGGAGAACCTAACTCGGGAACTAGTAATACATCACAGGAAGGAATAGAGAATGTTAGGAGAAATTAAATCCCCAGATAAAACAGACTAAACTCCTAACGATGAAGTCCGAAGAAAACGAAGGGTAAACGTACCTTATATCTAAAGGTAGGAGAGTGAAAATCAGATATACACAGAAATCCAGACTTCACCCAAAGAACATCTGCCGTATATATACCCAAAACAAAAATATGGGTAACTCGGTCAGACATAGCAAACCAACCTCGTAAATCAGGTAAATGTAAACTTCATCAATAACTATATATACAAGGACAACGGTAAAAGAATTAACAAACCCTGAAACATCTAGAAAAAAGGAGAGAACGTAAAGAACCGATATATTCAGGGAAATTGCGAACAACGTTTCGACCAAACCACCATGACTTAAGACAATTGTTTACTTTAAGAACGACCGAGTCATTAGAACCAACATTTGATAAAAAGGAAAGTCATGAACTTTAAAAAAAGGAAAGTCATGAAGACCGGACGTCTCAAAGACGACTTACTAGTCGACAATTCGCATACCCCAAAGGAAAGACACAATGAACAACGAAGAGGGAACGACGTACATTATAAGAAAGAAACACAAATCAGAAACAATCAAACTAATCATACACAGAACCGCACAAAGAGGAACCCAAATAGGACATACCCTGAGACACGGAAAACCTGAACTGATAAAGCAAAAGGAACGACCCTTTTAAAAGTTCATATTAGAGAAGTTTTTAAAAGAGAATGGGAAAGAAAAAGAAGACCCTGGAGATACTTAGCTTACAACCACTCAAGCTATAACAGGGACTCCAGAACCTCTGACAGGAGTCACCAAAAGTAAGAAAAATGAAATAAGACGAGAAGTCTTCAATAAAGGTGGTAAAATAGAAGATCGAGTGACTAAGCAAGAAGACGAAGTCTATAAGACGATAACTAAGGAAGATCTCATAAAAAACCTCTTCCGGTACCGTTGGGGGAGGTCATGAGAACGGACCTTTTAGGGTACCTGTCTCCTCGGACCACCCGACGTCAGGTACCCCAGCGATTCTCAGTCTGTGCTGACTCGCTGAAGTGAAAGGGAAAAGTGAAAGTACGTAACCTCTTCCTTCACCGTTGGGTGAGGTCACAAGAACGGACCTCTTAGGGTCCCTGCCCCTTCGGACTACCCGTCGGTAGACACCCCAGCCTGTCTCAGCCTGTGCTGACTTCGCTGAATCGTCGTCGTCGTCGTGTCATCAAAATTAAAGTCATTAACACAACAAACAGAGACATACAAATAAGAAATTAAGAAGATCCAGAAACAACTAACTTAGAACCTAAAAGAAGTAACACAGAAGTTCCAAAAACTAGTATAAATGACAGTAACAAACCTTAAGAAAAAGTCCATCAAACAGATAAAGAAGAAGTAAATAAACCTGAATGCACAAAGATCGAACAAGAAAGTATACACATCATAAAGAGACGGAAAAGTAATAAAAAAAAATTAAATAACACAAACTCCAGAGGAAAAGGGTCCGAAGTCCCAACTTAAGAAAGAAGAAAAACCAAAGACGGAAGGATTCCAACCAGGTCACAAAACACATTCAAAAAGATACCCACGTTATACACGACTCAAAAACAAACAAAGACTACTCGTTCCGACTCACTCCACCATTAGGACAGACGACTACTAACCCAAACATAAAAACAAAACAAACAACAAATCTACTCTACAGGACGTGTCCCCCGATGACCACCAGCCCACTACGACCCAGAACATAAGTTCACCAAAGGACACACACTAGAAAGTGGTAAACTATGAGGGATACCAATCAAGAGACCATCAGATCCCTGAACCTCAGTCACGAGGATGAGGTTTCCGAGTCCCGAACTAGAGACCAGTCCTTGTTCTAAGGTGTTCACCAAACAACACCGTAAGTCACTCTAATTTTGTTTATAGGGTTTTGTTCTTTGGTTTCTACTTGGGGTCTGTTTACCCCAAACCGTCAATGTTTTAGTCCGTTTATTCCTAATTTTATTACCTTACATGTGTATATGTATATGTGGATATTCGTTTCAGTTTTATCAGGTTGTTTTTATCTCATGAAATCTAACTGGACCGTTTGTTTTCTTTAGTTTTTAATACAAATGGTCAATTCTTGTTTTGATTGATTTCCTGCTTGACCTTTTGTTTTGATTTCATTCCACGACTCACCGCTTTTTTCGTTACTTTCGTGTTGAGTGTCTATACAACTCTCCTTTCCTTTCTTTCTTTTCTTTCTTATCTATACGTTTCAATTTATCTCCATCTACTTCTTCTAAATATATGTAATTTCTAATTGAGGTTCCCCTTGTCTTATCCTCCTTTCTATTTCTTTACTTATGTGTATCTTTTATATACTATCCAAATTTTTTTTACTTTAAATTTTAATTTTTTTCTCTTTTCCTTTTTTTTTAGTTTTTTTTTCCTTTTTTTTTTCCTTTAGAGGTACCTTAACGTTTTCGCGTTGCATCTTCGTCTCCAAATATTGTTGTGTTTTTTAACACTGCCTTATATGTGTATATGTAGGTATTTGTTTTAGTTTTGTCAGGTTGTTTATATTTCATGTTATCTAACTGGGTCGTTTGTTTCCTTTGGTTTTTAATATAGATGGTCTTGTTTTGTTTTCGTGTTTCACCTTTCGTTTTGATTTCGTTCCACGGTTGACCCCTTATTCGTTAACCCTTATTTCGATTGTTTATACAACTCTCTTTTCCTTTCTTTCTTATCTACACGTTCAATTTATCTTCATCTACTCCTTCTAAATGTATGTAAATTCTACTTGAAGTTCCCCTTTTCTTGACATCCTTTTCGTTTCCTTATTTACTTCTTTATTATTATTATCCAAATTTTTTAATTTTAATTTTTTCTCTTTTTTCCTTTTGAGGTGTCTTGACGTTTTCGGGTTACATCTCCGGCTCTACATATTGTTGATATTTTTTTTACACTCTTTTTTTCAAGTTGTCCAATTAATCTAAAGTATAACGGTTGTTCTAACTGTTGATGTTACCCCTTCCCTCCTTTTCTTCTTTTTAGGTTTTCTTAGATGTCTTCTTCAGTTTTGTATTCTTATTATTTACAAAGAGAACTCAGTGACGACAGTCTCAGGAAAGGGAGCGACCCTCAGTGTCAGGTGGAGTGGAAGGATCCTACGGGAGGTTGTGACACGACTAGAGACCTGGACGACACCCCCGTAGAGTATAAGATCAGACCAGGGTAAGGACACACAAGAACAGAAGTTACAGGTGTCGATAGTCTTGATCACGTAAAAGAAAACACCCTCGAGAGTCACAGGAAAATATATACGGTATCTGTGTCTCAGACGGATCAACTAGGACACCTAAATTAGACGTCGCACATTCCGACCGTCCTTCCAAAACCCAGAAGAAGGAATCGGTGTGACGGGGACCCAAAGTTAACACCAAAATAAAGGTGGAGACGTACACCCAACAGGTGACCCGAAACGAGGACTCCGACGGGACCTCCCGAACCCAAACGGGGACACTCCCGGTCCACACCTCCACTATGTCGACGAACCCAGTGTCCCCAAGACCGTCATGTCCGTGAGTCCCCTCAACCGACGCTCTCGTCGTCCTTTATATCACGAGAGCTTCCCATACCGTTGGTCATAATCGCTATGCGAGGTCATAAGAACGGATCTCTTGGTGGAAAGGACTGTCTCTTCGGACCGTCCCGTGTCAGATGTCTTAGTGTTTCTCGACCTGAGATGACTTCACGGGGACACACACATCTGCGTTCTGAAAAAAACAGTCACCGTCGAGACGGGGTGACTCTCAACTCGCACTTTCACCGTGTCGACGAACCGAACGTCACTGGCACCTCGCGGTTGACACGTCCCTGTACCTGACGGAGACGGTGTCCTCAATACCGGGATAGTCTCACAAGAAAGGTTCGGAGAACATCGACCGTTAGTCTTCCGAAGAAACCGTTCAGAAATACGTATCGAGGCGGGTAAGTCCGTAAATCTCCCGAGGGAACGGACCCCAGGAGACGACAAACCGCGTAGTCCGTGTATCTCCCCGGGGGGACGGACCCCAGGATGAGACATCTAGCCGTGTAATCCGTGAACCTCTCCGTGGGACCCACCCCAGGACGAGACACCAAGTCACGTAGTCCACAAACTACCCGGTCGGAGAGATAACTAGTCGACGACTACGACCGTACACCTCTCTCTCTACGATACCACTACCGAAGTAGGGGATGTGCACTGAGTCGTCATACCGGAACGAAGGTACCGACGGACCGAAAGAAGGTGTCCGTAAAGGGTGGTGGCAGAGGTACGAGTGTAGAGGAGCGACACAGAACGTGTCAGTTGTCGTCGGGAGCGGGACCCCAGCGAGGTGTTAGGGGTTCGAGGTCGAGGGTCGGCTACACGGAAGGTCCCCTGGACGCAGGGACAGACCCCATACATACCGACACCTTTCCTGACAGACCAAGAGTAAGGTAAATCCGCCGGTCCCTAGTCGACAAAGTTAAACTCGGAATTTACAAAGACCAGACCGAGTCTGTCAACGGGGTCACACCCGTAGTCTGGGGACGAAGTCAAGGGGGTGACCGACTCCCGTCCAGGTCAGGACGATTGTCAGGACAAATAGGGAGATCAAGGAAACAGGATGACTCAAAACGTGCCGAAACATATGACAAAACGTGACCAGTCCGCGAGGACAGGTGAGAGTCTAGCTCAAGACCTGTGTAAAGACACAGATTTCCACATAAGGACTACATAGGCACCTCTCTCTGCATGAGGTGCCGGTGGATGAGGAGGTGGTAGAACAAGAGAGGGAGTGACAGGGTTACTCTACCACCTATCCTGTCAGAGGAACCAAAGAGATAGACTCCGATGAGAAGACCCTCGTGAACCCCACCAAGACCCAGACTCGACGGGACCTCTGACAGTCACGTTCGTGCCCACCGGACTCCCTTCCCTGTCTACATTCTTCTCGTCTGTCGTGACCCACCCTTCCCCAGACCTGTACCTCTCCCACCATGGTGCACCCTCGACTGACCGACCCGTCTACTCGTCGGGCACGTCCCGTCACCGAGACTGGGGGAGGAGTCAGAACCAGGAGACGTGGGCGACGAAACCGGGTTTAAGTGGGGCTCACCCTCCTGGGAACCGGTATTCGTCCAACTCCGGGTCGGTAAGGACTCTCTCGTACGCACTTCTCTCGGTCCCCGGGTCCCCGTCCTGTGACTACCAGAGGTGGGCTCCTCGTACCGACCGACTACGTGTCAGTCGGGGGTAGGACCCGGAGTCGACCAGGGTACCGTCCATGGACAGTCCCCGACGGGGACCCAGAGGAGTCCCACTGTCCGTCGTCGTCCGCTCCGTACAGGGAGTCTGTCCTCGGGGACTCGTCTTTCTCGTTTAGGGGACCAACTGTTCCGACTGTCTCGGGGGCCCCCGCCCCTCCCTTAAAGACCTTCCTGGGATCTGTAACCGTCGAAGTTCCCACGACTACTCAGGGGTGTTCCTTTACAAAGTCTGCGTCCGTGAGGACCACGACCCCCCGAAAGGGGGGTCGTTTACGACCACACACCCGAGCCCACTACTCAACGTCCCGGAGGGGAAATCATTACACCCCGGTACACTACGGGTCAGGGGCCCTCTGGACTACCGTACACCAGGTACGAAGGATCGTGTCCGTGACCCAAAGACCGAAGAAGAGGTGTCAAGGAGACGAGAACAGTGGTGGGAGATGGAAACAGAGTCTCGAGTATGTTCAATCTTCATGGACTTACCTCGTACAAGGTCGAGAAGTGTGTACAAGGTCGGGAAGTGTGTACAAGGTCGGGCAGGGGAACTCCAGCCCTGTGGTGTCCCTCAGTCCCCTGGGTACACCTCACACTCCCGGTGCACCTCTGTCGGGGTCTGGTGAGACTCGCAGCACGAGACGGACTACCTCTCGTTCTCGAACAGAAGTAGATCTTACTTCTGATCTCGCCCCGCTTCGGTGACACACACCCTTTCCCGACGTTCGGGCAGTGACGGGTCTCGGTACGAGTCGGCTCTCGGTCTCCACGACCTTCCACCCTTCCCACCGGTCTTGAGTACGACAAGTCTACTCTCTGGTCTTCNGACGAGAACAGTGGTGGGAGATGGAAACAGAGTCTCGAGTATGTTCAATCTTCATGGACTTACCTCGTACAAGGTCGAGAAGTGTGTACAAGGTCGGGCAGGGGAACTCCAGCCCTGTGGTGTCCCTCAGTCCCCTGGGTACACCTCACACTCCCGGTGCACCTCTGTCGGGGTCTGGTGAGACTCGCAGCACGAGACGGACTACCTCTCGTTCTCGAACAGAAGTAGATCTTACTTCTGATCTCGCCCCGCTTCGGTGACACACACCCTTTCCCGACGTTCGGGCAGTGACGGGTCTCGGTACGAGTCGGCTCTCGGTCTCCACGACCTTCCACCCTTCCCACCGGTCTTGAGTACGACAAGTCTACTCTCTGGTCTTCACCGATGTTCTCGGAGTGTGAACGACTGAACACGGGACCGAAAGGAGAGGATGTCCAAGTTCGGGGGTGTCTCTACTACGAGGAGAAACGGAAGGAGGAGAAGTACCCTACCGGGGACCCGAAGCAACTCGGGACACTCATAGTCACGAAGACAAAGAACTTCTCCTACTCTGAATTAACCCCAGTAAAATTCCCAGACTTACCTTAAAAACGGTAAAATCGGTCGACTCTAGAGGTAGAATCGTTAACACGTCGACCACTCGTGTCCCACAGGTCCTCGTCCGCCTCCCAGTCCCGTCTCCCTCCGAGGGGATTCCTGGTCACCTGTGTCCCCGGCGTCCCACCCGTGTTCCCTCAGAGACCGACACCGGAAAGGAGTAACCTTGTCCGGCCGGACCGACTCACGTCCCTTGAGTCCCTCCGAAACCGGGGAATTCTGATGTCCGAGACACACTTTTGCACCCAGGTAGTTGTCTGGTCTCCGAGTGTGTGGACTGTCGACCTTCGAAAGGACTCTTGGACAGAGACTCTTCTTCTTTTGAGGACCCACATGGACCGTAGGACCACAGGTCCTTCGAGCACAACGGGTCCGAGTCTCGGGTGACTCCTGACTCGACACGTCGGACTCCCTCAGGAACTCCGACTCCCTTCCCCGGCCGACGACCCGTCTACGTCACTCACCGTCGCTTCCTCCTCAGACTGAGACGAGAGAAAATAGACGGCTGGAAATTACACACTACGGTACTCACACACCACTTTTTGTGGAAGGTAACAGGTTTATGATCTTCCACAGGAGTACTATAATCCACGATATAATGACAGAGGTACGCAATTCATGGTCCAATGGAACAATGAGAATTTGCTCCGTGGGGTGGATCCGTCAAAGTCCCCTATCCCGGTGAGAAAAGAGAAAGACATGGGTAGGACTCTCGCACAAAGATCCTGCTCCGAGTCGGGGTCTCTGTGTATCGGACGGTGCACCCGGGAACTCAGGGGTCCACAGGACGGGACAGAGGTCCCCGACCTTCCTGACGATGGTGAGTTCTCGAGGTGAGGAACCGGTAGGGACCAGTTCATCCATCTAAGGGGTCACGTCGAATCCGTTAAGGAAAAAAGGGTGTCCTCGTCCCAGGAGACCGACTCAAAAGGTTGTTTCGTCCGGGTTTTGCACCTACGTGGAATCTAGGGAGTCCTTTCACGAAGGCTATGTTCCTCGACTACATCTTCCCGGTACCGCTGACGTCTGATAGTCGTCTTCCGGTATGATATCCCCGGAAGAGCAACTCCCAGACACACTAGAAACCCTGTAGTCGTTTTTATATAAAGGACCAGAGGTAAGTAAAGACCCAGGGATCTAAGGAATACTGTTTATTACTTGTCTATTACTTGTTTATTATTTGAGGAAACATATCGAAGGAATGTTCCCTGACATTTTAATGAATCCCTCCGATCTACGGATCTATTCAACCGTTACATCTACCTTTTAGTAGAGGTCCACTCCAACAAGTACTTCATTACTTTTAAAATCACCTGAACTTATAAGAACGAATGAGCTCTTCAAATCTGAAGGGACCACCAGGTCACAATTCTTAGATGGAAAGTTACGTCCCCTGCACCCAAGTTGAGACCAACCCCTTGACTCTAGGGTGGACACCGTCACGTTAATTCCGGTGGAAGATCTTAATGACTCGGGAGTACGAGACCTGACCTCTTCTTTACCGTCGGGTGAGGTCACAAGAACGGACCTCTTAGGGTCCCTGTCCCCTCGGACCACTCGACGACAGATACCCCAGTGTGTCTCAGCCTGTGCTGACGTCACTGAATCGTCGTCGAATCGTACGAGACCTCGGGTACCCGGTGTTCCTCTCTCTTCCGACCCACGACGTTCCTTTCGAGGGTGTACGACGTAGATTCTGGACTACACCGGTTTTGATACCTTATGTATGTGTAAAAAGTTTTCATAAATTCCGGAATGTTGTTTATTTCTCCTTGACCTATAGTTTAACGGTTGTAGTCAAATTAGTAACTTTTTAATCTCAAGCTCTTTTTGTAGATGAAGACGAAAGAACTGATACGGTTTCGGAAACTGACACACCTAGTGTCGTTTGACACATTTTAAGAATTTCTCTACCCTTATAGTCTGGTAGACTGGACGGAGAACTCTTTAGACATACGTTCAGTTCTTCGTTGACAATCTTGACCTGCACCTTGTTGTCTGACCAAGGTTGACCCTTTCCTCATACAGTTTCGACATATAACAGTTGAGACGAGTAAATTGAAGATACGTCTCATGTAGTACTCTTTGCGACACCACCTACTTCGAGTTCGACCTTAGTTCTTACGGTCCTCTTTATAGTTATTGGAGTCTATGGGTCTACTGTGGTGGGAATACCGTCTTTCACTTCTTCTTGATTTCTCGGAGAACTACTCTCACTTTCTCCTCTCACTTTTTCGACCGACTTTTGAGTTGTAAGTCTTTTGATTCTAGTACCGTAGATCAAGGTAGTGAAGTACCGTTTATTTACCCCTTTGTTACCTTTGTCCCTTTCTGAAATAAAACCCCCCGACGTTTTAGTGACGTCCACAACTGACGTCGATACTTTCATTTTCTGCGAACGAGGAACCTTCTTTTCAATACTGTTTGGATCTGTCGTATAAATTTTCGTCTCTGTAATGAAATGGTTGTTTCCAGGTAGATCAGTTCCGATACCAAAAAGGTGACACATACCTACACTCAGTACATACCTGAGATTTCTTTCGACTCATGGTTTCTTAACTAGGAAAGCTTGACACCACAACCTCTTCTGAGAACTCTCAGGGAACCTGACGTTTCTCTAGGTTGGTCAGTTAGGATTTCTTTTAGTCAGGACTTATAAGTAACCTTCTTGACTACAACTTCGACTTTGAGGTAATGAAACCGGTGGACTACATTTCTCGACTGAGTAAACTTTTCTGGGGCTACGACCTTTTATAACTTCCGCCCTCCTCTTCCCCTGTTGTCTCCTACTCTACCAACCTACCGTAGTGACTGAGTTACCTGTACTCAAACTCATTTGAAGTCCTCAACCACTACCTGACCCTACGGACCGTACGACGTCAGGTACCCCAGTGTTTCTCAGCCTGTGTTGACTTACTGACTTGACTTGACTTGACTATTTTCAGTTGTAAGTCGTGTCCTTTAATAACACTATTTTGTGTCTTAAAAACAAAGAACCCACCTAATGTCTAAGGAGTGTACCATTTCTTACAAGAAAATGTTTGGTTATTTACTTATTTGACTCTTTTACAGTAGAAAAATTGTCTCCTTTTTGGTTGAAGATCAAAATGTAATCACATGATGACTATGATTTCAAGTGAAATTTACAATATTTATTTGGGTAGGTAGGGATAATCGGTCGAAACTGATCCGTTGTATTCTAAAGAAAACAAGATGTGTCTATTGACACGTATCGTAAGACAAAACATTGTCAGACAAGTTTAAATAAATGTCAATCCTCTTTTAAATTTACAGAGATATAAATGTAGATATGTTAAGGAAAAGATGTTTGGACTGTACCAGTCGTGAGTAGGTCCAAAACAGAATGTAAAAGGAGGAGACAGATCTTGTTAATCTGAAAATGACACCCCGTTCAACGAAAAATGAAAGAGAATTTCGTAGAATAAAAGGAACACATGAAAAGAAATAGTTTCAGGTAGGATGAAAGGTACGTATGTAATATATTCTTTAATTAAGGAAAGTAGGAATAACAAAGATTATCAAAGTAAATATATATACCTAGTAATAAAAATTGGAGCATTGAAAATAACATGTCTCTTTTACTCCCCCATCTGTTAACACTTGACCGGTAGTATGTGATCAGAAGACATCAGCCGATCGTTTAAAGTACTGGTATGTATGACAGAGTGTTGAAAATATCCAGATACGAAGAAGTGTCACGTTAATAAGTTACTTCGTTTTTGATGAATAATTGTTATTTTTTATATATATATATTGAAGATATCATTTCGTTCTTCAGTTTCATATCGTTTACATACGAATCTGGAATTATAAAGTCGTCAAAGACGTATTTTTATTAGACTCATACATTACTTATAGATAATGAATTAAGTCGTACTCAGATTTTAAGGTTTCACGGTTTTTCTAAAACCTTTGAAAAATTTCGTCTGTAAGATATTTTGTATTATTAACAACTTTTTCAATTAAGTATTTTAAAATAAAATAAATGTAGTTGAATTATGTACACCATGACTGTTTATATTAACTTCATTAGTATTTTTATAGTATTCTACAATTTGATTCGAGTGGTAGTTGAGTTAAATAAAAAGACAATTGGAGAAAATGTCGTGTACGTACAATCTGTTCATGGAGGTTTTAGAGGTTCTGTCTTTTTTCAATTTACATTTTATATATAAAAAACAAAATGACTACGTAAACTATATGTACTTGAGTACCTGTAGTTCTTTGAGTAAAAATTTTTGATTAAAATAAATAAAAACCGACACGACCCAGAAACAACGACGCACCCGAAAATGGACCACCCCCGATGAGATCAACGTCACACGTCCGAAGAGTGCACCACCGAAGAAAGTAACACCTCGTCTCCGAGATCCGTACACCTGCCGTCACCAAAAACGAGGTTACCCGAGTTATCCACGTCGAGTGTCCGAATCAACGAGGTACCACATACCCTAGAGGGGTCTGGTCCTTAGCTTGGGTACAAGGACGTAACCGCTCGTCTAAGAAAAGGTGACTCGGTGGTCCCTTCGGGGTCATTAAGTAAAAATCATGTAGAAATGAAACATGTCAACAACTTAAATATTAAAAATATTAGAATTTGTAGATCATCCATGTTGTGACCGAACACGACACGACACGAATCAGCGAGTCAACACAGGTTGAAAAACGTTGGGGTACCTGAAATCGGTCGGTCCGAGGAGACAGGTACCCCTAAGAGGTCCGTTCTTATGACCTTACACAACGGTACGGAAGGAGTTGTAATCGAATAAACTGATCATTTAGATTTATCTTATTTTTACATACGAGTACACTTGGAATTATGACTATTGAGCCTACTGTGTCGATAAAAAAGAAAAAGTTCATTTGGTTGTTATAGTTTGAACAGAACAAATGGATTCTAAATAAGTTTAGTGTAATTAAGTTTGTCGTAAACCCAATCAAAGATATAAATACTCTAAATCCTTGTAAAGTAAATACATTCATAACTGACCTAGAAGGGACATAGAGTCTGTCATTTCTTAGACGGACGTTAAGTCCTCTGGGTCCAAGATAGGGAACCAGCCTTTCTAGGAGACCTCTTCCCTTACCGTTGGATAAGGTCATAAGAACGGACCTCTCAGGGTACCTGTCTCCTCGGACCGCCCGGTGTCAGGTACCCCAGCGTTTCTCCTCCTGTGCTAACTCGTTGATTGTGATGATGATGATGATTCATAACTATGAATAAATACAGATTCAGTCAACATGATTTCGTTCGAAAAAATACCTCAAAATATTTAATTAATTATTTCATTAAATTATTTATTATAGTAGACCTTCATCCCTTTATGGTATATATGGGTCCCTAGTTTGACGCCAGAGGACGTGACGTCCGTCCAAGAAATGAGAGACTCGGTGGTCCCCTTCAGATATACATCGTACGATACATGGTTTCGTATGTCCTTCTATGTTTATCTTAGACACGAAAATAAGACTTTAGGATCGATACTTAGTCCGTATTTGTGTCCCTACGTCTGAATTGACCAATATTTTTCGTAACCGAGAACAGTGGTGAAAGATAAAAAATGTACTTAACATAAAACACCGTCTACTCTGGTAGACTCCACTCTGGACGAAGGGCACTCCCAATCTCGAAGGGTGGTTACGAACACCTTCTCTGAAAGTTCTAAAAGAAAACGCACTGTACATCAGAATTCCCCGATACCCGGTGTAAAACCAGTTCCACGATTCCCTCTAGGGTCCGTCGAAGGTCTACGGGGGTCTCGGGGAGACTCCCCTATTTCGTGAGTCAGACAAAGTGGAGGAGTCGACGTCCCCCAACGAAAATCCCGGGGACCAAGGAACTCTCGGGGGTGACCTCTGTCCGTCGGATTTTAAACTCGCTGACATTTTTTGATTCCCGACCTCACCCTTCCCTTTCTAGGTTGTCCACTTCTTTCCCTATTTCCTCCAATCCCAAACTTCTCCCTACATAGTCTCCACAGTTCCTCGAACTCCCTTCCCTTTTTCCTTTCCTCCATTACCCTTCCCTCTTCTGAACCTACTCGAGACACCCTCTGGAACACAAAGGGCTACTCGTGTAACTCCGAAGTTTGGTAAGAATCATTTTCACTTCCAAAAATGATTACTTCCTAAACGATTGTCCTCCCGTCATCTGACCAAACCGTGGCATCATCGGTTGGTACATCGGTCACCCTCAGACGTCTCCTTCTGTTTTCTCACTCTTAAAGGTACCTCTTCTCTCCACACTTTCATGTCGTGGTCCCTTCTGTTAAGGTCGTTGCACAGATGTTTGTTTCTTGTTGGATTTATTGTTTCTTGGCTTAGTTTGGTTTACTCTGGGGTCCCTCCTAAAGGGTACCAGGTTGGTTACCACGGGAGTTAAGTATACACCTTTGGGATTGGAAGTCATGGAGTATTACACTGACACACCTCTCTCCCAAGAATTTCTTCATAAGTTCCAATTTACTCCAGTATACCTACCCAGGATTAGCTTAGTCTTACTACAGGAGGATTCTTCCCCGTCACAGCTTCCTGTATCTCTGTGGTCTCCACGAACCCGTGTCTTCCTACTGGTGTACTTGTCGTACCGGTAGACGACCGGTTCCTCTCTTCGTAGTCGTCTTTTATTGGACGATTACGGAATTAGAACCTGAAGGTCCGAGGTCCTGCTACTCTTTTATTTAAAGACAATAAATTCGGTGGGTCGGACCCACACCATAAAACAATACCACAAGGATCTTTTAATACGGCACGGAAAGTTTCTTTTGGAACCCTAGATAGGGTCGGAGTTCTCTTAGGACTCTTAGTCTGAAACAGAGGTGGGTCAAAACTATCGGGTAGTAGGTCTTGTGGTCGAGAGGTAGATATACCTGAGTGACAACCGGGGGAGCACGGGGGTAGTCGGTCGGTCCTCACTCTGTTTCCGAGGAGTCCACGCTCACACCCCAACCCCAGGCCACTACGTTACCTAAGAAAGTTCAGTACCTGGTCTGACAATGTCTGTTTCATCTGACTGGCGACAAATTGACTGTTCTTTCTGATAAGTTCTCGATCTGGAGTTGAGGATTATGTCATCTCTACCGACCCCTAAATATAGGTTGATATCCCACTCCCCAGTCTCCGACCTTCGAAGGACTCGCCTTTGTAGTTCCCACCCCTACAAGAACGGTTACCGTCTGACTCCTGAATCTGTACCTTTCACCTTGAACTAGTCTACAGTTCTCACCCTCCTCAGAGTGATTTGACTACGACACTTAAGAAACGATTTTACTCCACTGTCTCTGACTTCTGTCCTGACCCCAGTTACAGTTCCGGGTCAACTCTTCACTGAGTCTCCTCGGACCAAACTCAAACCCGGTCCTCCCTCAGAAACAGTCCACATTTGACTTTTATTCCCCTAACTCCAACCGTGTTTTGATCTCAAGACGAGTCAATACTTCACTAATTTAAACGAAAAACCTTGACAGGGACCCTTTTCTTCCCACACTGATGGAGGTCTAAAAAAAAAAAAAGTTAATCCGGTTGTCTAAATAACTTCCTCTTCTCGTCTACGGAAGTTGGGGGTCCCAGGACCGTCGTGACCGAAGTCCGAGACTCATAATTCCACAGGATATGGACTCTCGACGGAGGTCAAAAGTGTGCACTTTTGGTCGAGTGGTTGTCGTGTTCTCCCGAGGGAAAAGAGGTGTGGGAGAGGTCGTAAATAGCAAACACCTAAAAAACTACTACTAGTAAGACTGGTCACACTCCACTATAGTAACATCAAAAACTAAACATAAAGAGAATTATTACCCGCTACAACTCGTAGAAAAGTACACACATAATCGATGGACATACAGAAATCTCTTTACAGACAAAGTCAGAAAAAGAGTGAAAAACTAACCCAACAAAAAGACCATAAGTCAAAATACTCGACGAACATATAAAACATGACAACCACCCTTACAATTAACTATATCGGTGATACCTTCTGTCATACCTCTCAGGAGTTTTTTGACCCTCCATCGTGATGGTATACTGGGTCGTTAAGGTGATGAACAGTATACGGGACTCCTTTGGTTCTTACATTTTCCGTGTACATGGGGTTTCAAGTGACGTCGTAATAAATGTTATCGATCCGGTACCTTCGTTGGATCTACAAGTAGTAGTCTACCCGTCTATTTCTTTGACCATGTATATATATTATCTTATCATGAGCGGTACTTTTCCTTGTGTAAACTCAGTCAAGATTACTCTTCCTACTTGCGTCTCGGATAATATGACGCATTTCATTCAGTCTCTTTTTGTTTATAGCATATAATTGTATATACCTTAGATCTTTCTATCATGAATTCACGGATAAATGTTCCGTTGTTACCTCTGTGTCTGTACCTTGTCTGAACACCTGGGGGCCGACCGTCCCTGCTTACCTCTCTGATTGTACCTTCGCATCTGTGAGGGTACACATTTTATCCATTGGTTACCCTTAAACGGAATACTGAGTCTCTTGAGTTTGACCCCGAGACATTGTTGAGTCACCCCACCCTTACCGACCCTCCACCCTCCCTCCATTCTTTCCCTCCCCTGTGTACATATGGATACCGACTGAGTGGAACTACATACCATCTCCGGTCGTGTTATACCACTTCGTTAAAAGGAAGTCAATTTTTATTTATCCAAACTTTGTTTTTTTATCGAGTCTCACAACTTCGGTGATGGGAAGACGCAGACACTGGGGCGGTTTCTGGTCGTAAAGGAGACAAGCCTCAAACTCCCGTCTCAGGGAACTTCTGACCCAAGTCTCCGTCGACCTGGAGGACCCCCGCCGACCACCAGGAAAGCCGAGGACGACGGGGAGGGGGCACAACCTCCCCTGATCCTCCGGGTCTGAGACGTCCTCGCCTCCCTCCGACGGGCCGCCCCAACGCCCCCCCGGACCCCCTCGACCCGTCCCCTCCCCGTCCTCCTCCTCGGGTCCCGAGACTCAAAAGTAAAGGGTGTCGGCCTCTCTTTCGTCCATCCCTCCCCTCCCCGTCCCCTCGGGGTCCTCGCCTTCCCCTCCCCTCCCCTTTCCCCCCGTAGAGAGCCCGACACGAGTCCTGAGAGAGGGGGGCCGGGGGCCGTAGACGGGTCCGTGTTGCGACAGGTCAGGTCCGTGTGTGACCTGCCCACAGGTCTGAGGGGTCAGAGTCGAGGATCCTTGGGCACACTACGGACGCAAAGGAACGTCGGTTTGAGTCGAGGGAGGGGAAGGCTAGACCGGGGCGGGGGAGTGGACGGGGAGGGTCCCTCGGGACTTGGGCGACCGGAGTCCCTCCGCATGTCGGACGGGTCGCAGACCGGAGGAGAACAATGTCCTGTTCCCCCGTGTTCTCCTACCAATATACGGTCCAGAACCCACCCAGGGACCGAGCCCCAGGACTCACTCCCAGGAACCGAAGCGTGTCCTTTCTTAAATTCTCACTCGACTTCACCTCACCTTCGTCTAAATGAGTGTCTCTTGTGCCTCACACCCGATAGAGTCTTTCTCTCACCCGGGTGCCAACACCCTCACCAATCAAGAATTCCCCGACCCATTAAAGTATCCGATCGATCACTCTCCTCATAAGGACGATGAAACCCCTTCCCCACTCATAAAGGTTATAGACCCGGTGGTGGGTGAAAAACCGGAATTACCAGTCGGAACTTTAACAGACCGAGGACATGCACACAGTTGATCGACTACATGATGTTGCCTCGAAATTTACTCCGAGTTCAGGTGACCTCCGACTTAGAAGGTGGCAGAACCCGGACCATCCAAGACTGGTCAAAAACAACATAGGAGTTTCCGAGACATCCAAAAAACCGCCAACATTGGACGGGGGAAGGAAGGGTAGAACAAGGGTCCCGCGAAGACTCACGGACGGCGGGTCCGATCCCCCGAGACACCGGGTCCGTTCCCCCGAGACAAGGGGGAAGAAGAGTCGAGAGTCGTAGTGGGTGACGACCTTCTCCACGGGGAAGATCCCGGGTTCTTACTCGAGAGCAGTTTGTGAGTCTTTACTTAGCAGATTTCTCAGTGCACATCTGTTTCGTCCTCTCAAATGACCCTTCCCTGCGGTCCCTCCCTCCCGTCGTCAGAGTCCCTTGGGTCCCCACGACGAGACGGTACACCGAGTGTCAGGCTAACCCAATCAAGGACTCGACAAAGACGTACCGTCGGACGAACCGGGTATGAACCACACTGGTCCTGGGAAGGACCACCGTGCACACAGAGAGTCGGTTCCACCTGAGGTCCTGCTTCCTGAGACCCTCCAACCGGTAGAGGGGACAAAACCGGGGAGGACTTAAGACCAATCACAAACCACTGTCGCGGAACGAGGAGTAGTCCTGGAGAGTAACACCGTGTCGAGCACATTCACCGACAGGATCATGGACTCGGTTCCACCCGTCAAAACCAGACACCAAGGGATAGACGGGAGGACACTGAGGTCCGGGGGTCGGACGACCGGGTCCGGACGTACCCTACCTCCTGTGGAGAACTATTCACCACTGCTCTCCCGTCTCGACCCTGCCCCCGTTCCTTCTCGGTCCTTGTACTGTGCCGTCGAAGAAGTACCGAGTCCGGACGTCCTTGGATTGACGACACGATCAGTGACCACCGTATCGTGTCCCGGTACCTGGGACTCCCCAGTTCGGTCGTCCAGCCGATACTCACCTCACCGAGACGAATGTCGTCGTCACAAGTCCACCGAGTGCACCTTTCTCGGACAGGTTGTAGGATCACTACCGATTTTGTTTACATTGTCCTAGTTTATTGTCCCCACAATTTACCCTAGAACGGTCCCTATCTCTCTGTCCACCGTATTATAAAAAGTTAGAAATTTTTATTAAAGATGGGACTGGGTCTTATTTTTTTGATATAAAACGTACCGTTGGGTCTCGTGAGTACATGTGTCTGATACACTTACGTAGAGATGCATTGACTTTGCTCCCGAGGCGTTTCGTCATTAAGGGGAATAAGTGCTTTACTCGAGACTACAAAAGAAAAGATAACATAGACTCCTTCACATCCCATACAGGGTGAACAAACTTAAACGTTGGAACAAAAAACAAAAACAAAAAAACCGGTACATACCACCGTAAACCCTAGAATCAAGGGACTGGTCCCTAGGTTGGGTACGGAGGTTGTATCCTTCGCATCTCAGAATTGGTGACCTGACGGTCCCTTCAGGACCTTAAGTGTCGGAAGATTACGTGCGTCAGACGTCAAGTTCTTACATGTTCACCTAGTAAAGGATAACACAGAAACGAACGGTCTTTCATAAAGAGGAGGGCTTACGAACCTGTAGGCAAACCCTCTTAGTCGGAAGGAACGACCACGTCAAGTCGACGGACGGGAGGACTCATCCTTCGTCTCCCCAGACATTTTTTAGACAACATTGAAGAGACAAACCGTGGGGTCGACTCGGAGGTGTTATCTTTCTCACTTTTTACACCTTCTCTCCCATTCTTTATACGGTTCGTCGTTTCGTCTATGGGTCTATGAACACTCTGCGGGTCATAAACACTCGTGTTTATGACTTAACAATTATCAAACCTGTAAAAGTCCTGACTATTTTATATAGGATAGGTTCTAGTTCGTCGGGGTGTCTAATGTTCGTCCTATTTCTTTACTTAGAGGTGTGTCTGAGTACTCTTACATCTTTTCACGTCTGTTTTTTCCTTCAGAACAGTAACCGATCTCTTTCTGTCCGGCGGAAGATTCCTCACTGCGACCCTTACTGTGGACTGAAGAACTGTAGGCGACACCTTCGGTCTTCCTTTTGTTACTGTGTTGGAATCTTAGATGTACGTCGTTTTTATAGTGAATCCTTACTTCCACTTTCCTTCTGTTCCCTTTCGTTCTCAACTGGTAGTCGTTGAACGTGTTTTCCGCAGATCCTTCATAAGAAGTCGGTCTTCCTTTCCCTAGGGTGAACCTTCCAGTCAGTAGAGTCTTGTACGGTCACGGTGGTAAAGGACTTGCATACAGGGTACTTCTTCGGACCTTCCATCAACGAAGACCCAGCTTACTAGAGTGGAAACAGAATAACAGTAAGTGGAAGGGGACTCAAGACGTTTGGAGTCGAACACCCGAAAGGACCCTCGAGACATCATTTCTTATACGGACGATTGCGTCCTCTGGGTTAAAGTTAGGGACCCTATCCTTCTAGGAGACCTCTCCCTTACCGTTTGGTGACGGTATAAGGACGCACCTCTCAAGGTACCTGTCTCCTCGGATCGACCGATGTCAGGTACACCAGTGTTCCTCAGTTTGTACTGATTCGTCGATTTGTTGTTGTTGTTTGATCACTCTACCCTTAGGTCCAAGAACGGGTACCTCGGTTTCTTACCTTAGGTACTTATACGTTTGTGAGTCTCATCATTCGCTTATCCTAAATAATTTCTCCTCCTTTCATGTTTCGAGAGTTGTGTCTGGGACGCTCCCCCATTTCTCAAGAGAGTTCCATCCTGAATGTCGTCAAAATATTGGAAGGAATTTGGTGTAATAAAGATTGGTTAACTATATTGCCAGTTCTACGAATTGTAGAAATACCGAAGAGAACTAGGAACCTTATTCAGTGGTGGGAAAAAGTACGGGAGACCGGTAAAATGGTACCTGGTCTAACATACCCAAATTCTAATTTCTAGTGATCAACAAAAAGGAAGTTCGTATACCTTGTCTGAAATTAATGACAGGAAGGGACCTAGACTCGCGACTCTTATATAGTCTGATTTCTCGTTACCACAGACGACGAATTGGACCGTTTGCCGTCTCATCTTTCTACACGTGAGTAGAAGAGGACACTCTTGAGGTTTTGACGTTGAACGACGACTTGTTGGAAGCTCATCTCTTACAACGACGATGACGATTCAGTGAAGTTAGCACAGACTGAGACACACTGGGGTATCTGCCGTCGGGTGGTCCGAGGGGGTAGGGACCCTAAGAGGTCCGTTCTTGTGACTTCACCCAACGGTAAAGGAAGAGGTCACGTACTTTCACTTTTCACTTTCCTTTCAGCAAGTCAGCACAGGCTGAGAAGCGCTGGGGTACCTGGCATCGGATGTTCCGAGGAGACAGGTACCGTAAAAGGTCCGTTCTCATGACCTCACCCCACGGTAGTACCTAGGGTGGTTTTTTTCCATGGGGTGTAGGATCCCGTTTCCTGTTCGGGACAATACGGGTCTCAGACTCAGGGGTTTTGACTCTCTTATTCTGTAGGTGTCGTTACGTTTTCGTATTTCCCCAAATAATGATCGAGCTCGGTCCCGGGTCCAAAGTAGGTCGTGTCACCTTAGGTTGTTCCCGGGGCTCGAGACTTAGTGTATATGAAAATATGTCTGCCAAGAAACAAAGATATTGTCGTATCGACTAACCAATTTGGCATGTGTGCGTGCCCTGAAAATTTGGAGCGTAGGGATAGACCTAACCGAGCCCAGACCGCGCCCGCCCCCGATACCCCTAAAAAGACTAACCAGATCGATGTGAAGGACACCCTCAAGGGTCTCGGAGTCGAAAGGAGTCCGGATCGGACGGGGAATCTCGGACAGGACCGAAGTCAAACCAGGATTGTAAGGGGGGACAGAAGTCGATGTATGTCCTTAGAAGGAGAAATAAAACCCCGTCCCGGACTATGACAACGGAGTCATGGTAGTCAACCTGCCATAACTGTGTCAGAAAATGTTTCCGTTGTTCGAATCAATAATACGTACCTGGTTTTCATTCATAATTATTATCGTGATAATCTCCCGGGTGGTCCCACCTTTAATCACAACAATTGGTGTCCCTGACAACCTTGGTCCTGAGTTTAATTAAAACTCTGAAAAAAAAAAAAACCTAAATCGGGAAAAGAATAGAACCGGTCCCTGAGGGACTAATGGGGACTCACTAAATGTATTTTTGTTACAAAAAGGGGATTGTGTCGTGTATCCGGGGGACTCTCTGAAGTATGAGTTCTATGAAAAACCCTTAACCCCGCTCCAGAGAAAGAAGACATTAAAGAAGGACGACACGTACCCGCATCCGGACGGATCGTTTCGTCTTCAGAGAGATGGACTAGATTCAACCCCAAAAAGTGTAGACTTTGGTCGAAAATGGGAACATCAACGTCGTTAAATCAACCGAGGAGAGTCTCTACTTTATCTGTTCCCGATTTGTTCTCTGGATTGTCCTACCAGTAGAGACCAGGGGCCTTTGTTCCGTTGAAAACCCCACTCCCAATGTCCCAAACACTGGGGAAGACTAACCAACCACCACTCCGTTGTCTCGTCACGAGGTTCTTAGAACACAAGTCAGACTTCAGAAAATGGACCCACCCCGGAGTTTCTGTAACAATACGTGCAAAGAAACTCATCCTTGGTCCTGAGACAGACATCCGACATGGTTGGAAACTATCAAAAACAAAAACATAGGGGGAGGGAAGGGACTAATCGTTAACAAACTTAGACACGAAACCTTAAGTCCCTTCCGGTTCCTCCGACTTGTTTCAGATATAGAATGTCTATTCTTTACCTCTTGTGTCTCGTCTAGACATGAGGTCTCGGGGTGTCTCAGGGCGAGTCAAAATTAAAATCCCTTGATCCGTTGTTACTGATACCATTGAAGGACAGTTTTACCCCGTATCCTGACGGGGTCAAACCTTGTTATGTTCGAAATTAGACTTTCATGTGGGTATCGTAGTGGATCAATAAAAGGTCCTATAGACTTGGCATCGATGAGATAAAACTGAAAATTAACATTTGATAAAAAAATTATCGGTTTCGTCTAAAATGGCAATTACTGTCACAAAAAGATCTATACTCTTCTACGTTCTTAACCCTGAGTTTTAGAAAAGGACTTTTCTAGATTGATAGACTGCCGGACAAGACGGTCAAAAAGGGTCTCGTGTCTCACGGAGTAAGGACTAAAAGTGGGACTTGAGAAAAGTCCCCGAACGTCGCCGGTACTAAATTAGAAACATCTACGTCTACCGCTCACAGTCAGAAGCCAACCGTCTCGGGGAAAAACGAGTATTTGAACTGGTACTAATACTCCCCTCGTGAAGTACTGGTAAAATAGGACACCACGACTCTCACAGGTAAGAATCCATTTGTCCGGTGAGTTACACGACAATGACCTGATCCGGTAGTTTGTCATAGATTTTAAGAGACCTGGTGGACAGAATGATCGAAAAACCAGGTCCTTTTATAAAGGAGAACAACGAAGAACGGTATAGATCTCAATGTGACAATGGTAGTAGCTAGAGTATACCCTGATATATAATAAGATAATCTCCGGAGTGTGTGTATGTCACATTCTTTGTCGTTAAAACATTTTGTCCACTTTATGTTTATTGTGTCGGTCGTCATAATCATTTCAGTGTTCATTCTGAATACAATTCTTGAAAGTAATCTACATCGGGTCATACAGAAGTCCAGTAGACTGAATCAGACAGGACATCTTAGAAATAGAAGGTCCCTTTAATATATGACCGTGGTAGATATTCCTTGTATCGGGTCAAAAAGTCACAGTGATCTGACTAATAGAAATCATACTAAATTAAAAAAATTCATTTCAAAGAGTCCCGGTCGGTCAATCTCAGACCATTATCTCTTTAAATGGTTCCACTGGGTCTTGATCTGTGTCCAATAACCGGTGTTTGGCTTGTTAACCTAACTAAAAATTTTGATCGTATCCTAGTCCGGATACTATCTTTTCGTAAACTGAATGAATATACGTTTCCAGATTCTTCAGTTCTTTTGTATTTACTAGTATGCTTAGTCCAGGTCGTAGAACCCCTTCGACAGATGGAGACTACAGTAACAGAAGAGGAGGACCACATCACATCAAAGAGGACTATTTTTTCAGGAAGGTAGGTACAACCTCTGTCAGGGAATTTAATACAGAAAAAGGTCAGGACCAACGTCCAGTACTCCGTAGACTAGAAGTAGGTTTCTATCTAATGACTCTACTCGAAGTCTTTGTTTGAATCCCACAAGAAGTTCTTAAGTTAATTTAAAATGTAATTGTAGTGTATTGTCGTTTCTTGATAGATCCTCTACTCAGAATGATCTACGTCTGGAGGTAATTGTTTGACCATAAATTGTAAAGCTTTATAGAAAAAAAAGAATTTCAATGGGAATAAAAATAATTTATATTGGTTTAATTCCGATCAAACAAACGTTTTATCCAGACAAAAATGACTAAAACCAGATTACTAAAAATATTGGTATTAACTAATATCCGAAAAATAAAACGACTTTGTAAATATCTCAGAGTCTGACTTGAAAATTTTATTTTGTCCCGACCCTTAGAGTGTGGTTTCCGAATAGTGTCTAAAACGGATTGTTTAGATCCACTTAAAAAGGGAAAAATTCCAGAGTTTTTAAAGAACTCTAAAAACATAGGCACTCTGTTGGAAGGATTGAGTAAACTATTTGAATGACCCTTGGATTCTTGAAGGTTAAAAACCTCCTCAGTCTATCTTTTATATTAAGAAAACAAATATTGCAAATTAAAATGGTTTCATAACAGTATTAATCAAACTCTCCTTCTAAAGGGGATGAGGGACTTTTGTATTCTAAGTTGGGGTATTAAAAAGTCTATCTTTGGTATTTTCAATATTCGTATAAGTGACCAAGTAAGTCAGGAAAACGATTGAAAACACTTCAATAGTCCAAAAGGTAATTTTATGGTCCTGTATAGTCTTACAATTTTTGAGGTATATTAAAAATCCTATAGACATAATCATTAAAATGGGATGTAATATTATACTCGTCTACATAATGAGTAAACTATTAGAAAAAAATACATTAAATTGGTTGGTTTATCTGTGTCAAATTATAGAGAGAAACCCTACGAAGTCCCCGGGAGGCTTCGTGGGGTTTCAATCGATCTTCGGTTTTCACGAAGTATCTTATTAAATCCTTCAAAACAGTTGTTTATAGTCTTTCCAAAACTCGTGAGTCAGTCTACCCTGATATCCAGTGACACTTTGTTATCGATAAGTGAGTCGGTTTCATTGTTATACCCTAAAGTCTCCGTTTATGTTTTGTCTGGTAAATTCTCCGTTTACTTGAATTTAGATAACAATTACGTCAAATTGTAGACTTCTTTCACACAGAAAAATTGTCTCTCTTTTCGGTTTAAGTTCAAAAACACGGTCGAATAAAAATCAGTAATCGTCAGGGTTTAAAGAAATCGAAGAAACATTCTCCTTTGATTATAAGTCATTATTTACAAAATTTTAAAATGAGATAAACCTTTACTCGATCGATCAGTCACTTGAAGGTAGTGAATCAAATCGTGTTGGGTTAAGTTCAATGGGGTTAAACCTGTCTGATAAAGTCTGTCTGTAAGGATTTCGTATTAATAAAAATTATCTCAAATAGATTTTCGAGTATAGAGTAAATATTATATATATATAAAAAATTGCAATTCATGAGATTCTGTACAGATATAATTTGTCCAGTTGTTTGTTTGTAATTATAGTCCATAAATTGTGACTTATAAAGGGTCAAATGTATTTGGACTTTAAATAACAAATTAAATCTTAATGAACTAAACATTCGAATGGAAAAAATTCGGTTTATTTATCTAGAGTATATGTTTAATTGGAGTTTTTATAATGGGTCTCTGTCTCTGTATGGTTCTGTATAAATCTGTCTGTGTCACGTTCTAGATCGCAGTTCAGAAAAAAAAAAAAAAATTATATAAACATAGTCTCTTTTGTTCCGTGAAACCCTCGCAATGCCGAGTGAGAGAATGTGTATGTAGTAAAATCTGTCTTTCATTTTTGACCAATCAAAGAGTTTACTCAATTGACTCATTTCAATTATGTTATTGTTTTAACGAGGGATCGGGAAGGACTCCGTGCCCTACTCCACGTAGAGACCCGTTGTGGACCATAGGGTCCAGTCGACCTGGGGCCATCTCGAGTTTCGGACTGCTCGGGTCCTTCGGACTGTTGAGAGGACTCGTTTTTGGGGATCGGAACCCCGTGACGGGAGGAGGGGTTCGTCCACCCCCCCCAACACGACGTCATCCTCCGTCCGTCTCTCGTCTCGACCCTGTGCCACCCTTACGAATTCGTCCCAGTGGTTTCGGTGTCTCTGGAGTTAGACAGGCTCGGTCGTGACGTCTCGGCCTCCTAACCACGGTGCCCCTCTCTAAAGTGTAATCAGGACTGTTGTGGTGGAGTCGAGACGCCACTGTAACTGGTCCCAGCAAAGACTCCCCGCACGCTCGAAGGCTATCTCCGCTCGACCTCGAGTCCGGTCGACGAGACTCGGAGGTTCCCTAGCGACTCGGACGGGGGAGGGGTACCGACAAGGAAACCTTACAAGAGTAGAGTGTTGGTTCCGTCTCGGTGTTCAGTGAAGACTGTGACGGCTGACCTTCGACCCGGGGACCCGGTGTCCTTACCCTCGTCCAGGGGACCCGACCCGTCTTGTCCCTTCCCTCCGTCGAGGAACGGAAGTCGGGAGTCTCAGGAATCCCCGGTAACGAGGTGTGGGAGTGGTCGGAGTCGGGTCAAATTTATTAGTGATTTGCCGTAAGATGTTAATGTCTTAAGGTTTCTGTGTGTTAATGGACGTGTCCCAGGAAATTGTAGAATTTCCCGAGACCCAAATTTCTTCGAAAAAAAAAAAAAAAAGAGTCACAGTCCTCAATCTCTACCAGATCTATTCACAAAAATTCTCGGGACCAGAGTTCCGTGTCCGTTTCTTTTAGTTCAAGATTGTTTACCGCCGTCCAGATTTGGTGTACCACCGGTCTGTTTCGTTCTACCGGTAGTTTTTAGTGATGTGTCTAGTGTCTCAATTTTGTGTGTGCATATTTGGGCCGTCAGGAGTAGTTTCACTTTCACTTCAGCGAGTCAGTATAGTCTGACAAACGCTGGACACCTGACATCGGGTGGTTCGGAAAGGCATTGTAGTTTCTAAAATTCCCTCCTTTCCTTCGGTCCAACTTTCTTCTTCCCCCTCCTCCGCCCTCTCCCCCGTTTTTCCCACCGGAATGTCTGCAGAGGACGGTGGATGTCTATGGGTCCGCAATGCCCTGAAAAGGGCCCCGAAGGTCTCTTCCCTCCTGACCTTGAGTCGGGATGGTCTTTAGTCTTGGTCTTAAACTCAAGAGACGGTTCTCCTTCACTAGTCAGAGGTTAGGAGTCGAGTCCGACTCCCGGGAAGCTGGTCTAAAGACGTAGGTCCTGGTCCCCTGATCTTTTTGTCCCTTCCTATCCTTGCCAATTCCTCTCCTTTCTCTCTCCCTTCCTCTCTCTCTAGTTATTTCAGAACAGAGAATGGCCAGCCCCGTGAGACCGGTCAACAGGCACAGTCCTCCTCTAGTCCCTGTTTTCCCAGGGTCAACGCCGACGACCCAGACCAGGTAACCGTCCGTTCGACCGGGGACTCATGGGGCTCACCAGTCCTACAGTCAGAGTCGAAAAAGTGGTTAGGGCCGTCCTGCAGGTGTCTCGGTCGACGGAGGGGTCGTGTTACGGTCCGGAGCCGGAATGTGACCAGAATTGGTCTTTTGTCTCGGTCGGCGGAGGGGTCGTGCTACGACCCGGAGTCGGAATGCGACCTGAATTGGTCTTAATTGTGGCTACAAGTCTCTAGAGAGGAGGTTCACTCCTTTGGGGAAGACGGTCCTCTCACAATAAGAAGGGTCAATTTCCCTAGGGCCTGCTCGGGGGTTTACAATACGGGTCTCAGGCTCAGGGGTTTTGACTCTCTTATTCTGTAGGTGTCGTTACGTTTTCGTATTTCCTCAAATAATGATCGAGCTCGGTCCCGGGTCCAAAGTAGGTCGTGTCACCTTAGGTTGTTCCCGGGGCTCGAGACTTAGTGTATATGAAAATATGTCTGCCAAGAAACAAAGACATTGTCGTATCGACTAACCAATTTGGTATGCGCGGGCGCCCTGAAAATTTGGAGCGTAGGGATAGACCTAATCGAGCCCAGACCACGCCCGCCCCCGATGCCCCTAAAAAGACTAACCAGATCGATGTGACGGACACCCTTAAGGGTCTCGGAGTCGAAAGGAGTCCGGATCGGACGGGGAATCTCGGACAGGACCGAAGTCAAACCAGGATTGTCGGGGTCGTTCTACCATCCTCTCCACTTTAGCGTAAATCTTAGTTTGGGACATGGTCGGTCTCTACGAGTCTCATGAGTTTGTTTGGAACACTCGTCGTCCTGGGTCTCTGGGGTTGTCTGTCTCTGTCTCGACACGAACTGACAGAGAACGTTTCCATGTCCAGTCACCACCGGACGGTGTCCCCGTCCCTGAGACCCACGTCGTCTGGACCCATACTGGATTCGGGAGGTCTTCCTCCAGCGGTAATTGGGGTGGTCTCTCGACGGTCTTGAATGTGTCCTGACCCCTTTGTCTGAGAACCTTCGGTGTTTGTCTGGGAACCCACGTGGTCCTGGGTTCTCTTTCCTCGTCACTGGGGTGTTCTCTGACTAGGTTTGACGACCACTCACAGGTTCTCCGAGACCGTCTCCGCACCCAGTTACCACCGGATGACGTCCCAGGCCCCGTGACTCACGACGTCACGTAGGTACCCTGGAAAACTTCCTCCAGGGTAAAAGAAGTAATGAAGGTGATATCAAACCGGAGTCCAATTTGTTGTCCTTCCCTTGTGTCCGGGCGGGTACTTGTCTTTTAACCTAATTTCTAAATGACTCGTACCGAGATGGGTAGTCTTGTTCTGGGTCAAAGGGGGAGTCAGTCAGAGAGGGCAGTCCTTCGAAGGTATTCGGAGAATAGGAATAGGTAGTCTTCCGTCTGTCTTACTTTTGGTTAGAGTCTTTTGATTGGTTTGACTAGTGTACCTGGTGTCGGAACAGATTGAGTTATTTTGATACTCGGTACGATACACCCCGGTGGGTTCTACCTGTCTAGTACCACCTTTCAAGACTGTTTTGTACCGGGTGACCTCTTCCCTTACCGTTTTGTGAAGTCATAAGAACGGAACTCTTGGGGTACTTGTTGTACTTTTCCGTTTTTCTATACTATGACTTTATACTTTGGGGGTCCAACCATCCACGGGTTATACGATGACCTCTAGTCACCTCTTTATTGAGGTCTTTCTTACTTCTCTGCCTCGGTTTCGTTTTTGTTGTGGGTCGACACCTACACTGACCACTACCTTCATTACAGACTACGACATTTCTTGTTATAACGTATCCTTGGACCTTACAATCCAGGTATTTAGTTACGTTTAACCTTCACCAGTTTACTCTGTCGTTCTTACTTGTAGTTGTGAAATCCTTAGTCACTTAATTTTACCTGACCTTACCCACTTAAATTGAGTCTACTGGTAATATAGATGATGACACCCGTTCTAGGGAACCTTCTTTATCTCATCGGTAGTATCACCTTTTTTTTCTCAGGCTTTACGTCATGAACCTACATTAGAGTTTTTGTTGTCTTGCAAGAGATAAGCAAAGGTTCCGTTTGGTAAGTCATAGTAGTGTCATTAGGTTCAGATACGGGGTTGGTGATTACGACTTCTTCGACTTCAACTTACCAAGATACTTCCAGATGTCCTGTAAGATCTTGATTGTGGAGTTTTTCTACAGGAAAAGTAATATCCCCTGACCTTACGTTTGCATCCTTCAGTTCTCTATGAACCTCATTGTCCGTTTAAACCGGAACCTCGTGTTTTTCCTCCAGTTTCCGATTATCAAAACGGTTCTCTTGTGTGGCCAGTATCTTTTATGGGAGAAGGTTGTTGTGTTCTCTTCTGAGATGTGTACCTGTAGTGGTCTACCAGTTGTGGCTTTAGTCTAACTAATATAAGAAACGTCGGTTTCTTCCTCTTCGAGATATGTCAGTCTTTTTTTTTTTTTCTGGTCCTCGACTGACACCGAGTCTAGTACTTGAGGAATAACGGTTTAAGTCTGAATTTAACTTCTTTCACCCCTTTTGGTGATCTGGTAAGTCCATAGTGGATTTAGTTTAGGAAATACTAATATGGCACCTGTACTGTTTATCTAAGTTCCCTAATCTAGACTATCTGTCTCACGGACTTCTCGATACGTACCTCCAAATACTGTAACATGTACTCTGTCCCTAGTTCTGGTAGGGGTTCTTTTTCTGTACATTTTTCCGTTTTACCAGCAGCCTCCTCTGGAATGTTTATCGACACTTTTCTTCTCTTTACTTTCCGTTTCCTCTTTTCCTTTCTATATGGGTAGACTTACGTGTTAAGGTTTCTTATCGTTCCTCTCTATTCTTTCCGAAGGAGTCACTAGTCACGTTTCTTTATCGCCTTTTGTTATCTTACCCTTTTAATCTCTATGGTTCCCTTATAAAGTACGTTTCTACCCGAGCTATTTCCTGTCTTTACCATACCTGGATTGTCTTCGTCTTCTATAATTCCTCTCCACCGTTCTTATGTGTCTTCTTGACATGTTTTTTCTAGAAGTATTGGGTCTATTGGTGCCACCACACTAGTGAGTGGATTTCAGTGTAGGACCTTATACTTCAGTTCACCCGGACTCCTTCGTAGTGATGTTTGTTTCGATCACCTCCACTACCTTAAGGTCACCTCGATAAAGTTTAGGATTTTCTACTACGACACTTTCACGACGTGAGTTATACGGTCGTTTAAACCTTTTGAGTCGTCACCGGTGTCCTGACCTTTTCCAGTCAAAAGTAAGGTTAGGGTTTCTTTCCGTTACGGTTTCTTACGAGTTTGATGGCGTGTTAACGTGAGTAGAGTGTGCGATCATTTCATTACGAGTTTTAAGAGGTTCGGTCCGAAGTCGTTATGCACTTGGCACTTGAAGGTCTACAAGTTCGAACAAAATCTTTTCCGTCTCCTTGGTCTCTAGTTTAACGGCTGTATACGTGACCTACTACCTTTTTCGTTCTCTCAAGGTCTTTTTGTAGATGAAGACGAAATAACTGATACGGTTTCGGAAACTGACACACCTAGTGTTGTTTGACACCTTTTAAGACTCTCTCTACCCTTATGCTCTGGTGGACTGGACGGAGGACTCTTTAGACATACGTCTAGTTCTTCGTTGTCAATCTTGACCTGTACCTTGCTGTCTGACCAAGGTTTAGTTCTTCCCTCATACACTTCCCATATATAACAGTGGGACGAATAAATTGAAGATACGTCTCATGTAGTTCGCTTTACGGTCCGACCTACTTCGTGTTCGACCTTAGTTGTAACGGTCCTCTTTATAGTTATTGGGGTCTACACGTCTACTGTGCTGGGAATACTGTCTTTCACTTCTTGATTTCTCGGAGAACTACTCTCACTTTCTCCTCTCACTTTTTCGACCGAATTTTGATTTGTAAGTTTTTTGCTTCTAGTACCGTAGGTCAGGGCAGTGAAGTACCGTTTATCTACCCCTTTGTTACCTTTGTCACTCTCTGAAATAAAACCCCCCGAGGTTTTAGTGACGTCTACCACTGACGTCGGTACTTTAATTTTTTACGAACGAGGAACTTTCTTTTCGATGCTGGTTGGATCTGTCGTATAAGTATAATTTTTCGTCTCTGTAATGAAACGGTTGGTTTCAGGTAGACCAGTTTCAATACCAAAAAAGGTCATCAGTACATGCCTACACTCTCAACCTGATATTCCTTTCGACTCGCGGTTTCTTAACTACGAAAAATAGACACCACAACTTCTGAGAACTGTCAGGGAACCTGACACTCCTCTAGGTTGGTCAGTTATGATTTCCTTAAGTCAGGACTTATAAGTAACCTTCCTGACTACGACCCGATTTCGAGGTCATGAAACAGTGGACTACGCTTCTTGACTGAGTGACCTTTTTTGGGACTACGACCCTTTCTATCTTCCGTCCTCCTCTTCTCCCACTGTGTCCTACTCTGCCAAGCTACCGTAGTGACTGATTTATCTGCAAACTCATTTGAGGCTCTCAACCACTACCTGTCTCTCCGGACCTCACGACGTCAGGTACCTCAGTGTTTCCCAGCTTGTGTTAACTCTTGACTTGACTTGACTAACTAGAGGACAACCGACAAGGACTCAACATAGGAACATTATTTTGTCACCAGATTCATGTCTCGAAAACCACTAAAGAAAGTGAACAAGATACTTTAGTGATTTTGATTTTACCCCTACCCCAAGTCCCCTGTAGGGTTTAAACATCGGTTCATCCTGTCTCCAATCTGTTCTGACACCAGGATCTAACTGATCAAAAGACACTCATACCAAAGTCACACAGACGGGAGACTACGGGAGAACGTCGTGGAAGGTAGAATGAACCCAAAGAGAATGGAACCCGAACCCCATAGAGAAGTGCCGACGAGGTCGTTTCCCGTCGGCGACGAGGAATGGAACCTACTCCCATAGAGGAGTGGCGGTGGGAAGGACTGGAAGTTGCACCCTACCGAGGAGATCCGGGAGGACGCGGGCACGTCGGTGGTGAGTAACCTGCACCCCAACGGAGAGGGCCGGCGACGGGGACCGGAACACGGACCCCAACACACCGAGGAGAGCCGGTAGTGGGGACTGGAACCAGTCTTACCGACGATAGTTTTTCAGATGTTTGTTATGTGGGACCTCTCCCACTCCTCTTTTCCCTTGGGAGAATGTGACAACCACCCTTACGTTTGATAATATCGGTGATACCTCTTGTCACACCTCTCAGGAATTTTTGACCTTTATCTTGACGGTATGCTGGGTCGTTAGGGTGACGACCCGTATGTGTGGTTCCTTTAGTTTTAACTTTCTGTGTGTACATGGGGTTACAAGTAGCGTCGTGACAAATGTTATCGGTCCTGTACCTTCGTTGGATCTACAGGTGACCGTCTGCTTACCTATTCTTTCGACACCATGTATATGTGTTACCTTATAATGAGTCGGTAAAATTTTTTACATAAACTTAGTCAAGATTACTTCACCTACTTTGACCTCGGATAATATGTCTCACTTCTTTCGGTCTTTCTTTTTGTGGTCATGTCATATGATTACGTCTCAACCGCTACCTATCCCTCCGGACCGCACGACGTTAAGTACCCCAGTGTTTCTCAGTCTGTGCTCGCTGACTTGACTTGACTTACGTATATATGCCTTAAGTCTTTCTACCATTGCTACTGGGATATACGCTCTGTCGTTTTCTCTGTGTCTATATATCTTGTCAGAAAACCTGACACACCCTCTTCCACTCCCACCTTACTAAACTTTCTTATCGTAACTTTGTACATATAATAGTATACACTTTGTCTAGCGGTCGTGTCCAAGTTACGTACTCTGTCCCACGAGTCCCGACCACGTGACCCTACTGGGACTCCCTACCCTACCCCTCTCTCTACCCTCCCCCAAGTCCCACCCCTTGTGTACATGTGGGTACCGACTAAACACAGTTACATACCGTCTTTGGTGATGTTATAACATTAATCGGAGGTTAATTTTCTTTAATTAAAAAAAATTAGGACGTCCATAAAATGTGACATTTTCGTGGACTTAAAGGTAATCGATATACAACACACGAGTCATCGTTGTTTATCGATCTCCGAGGGTAAAATCTGTAAAGTCTAGACCTTTTAGGGGTTCATAAAAATCTAATTTATAGTGTGAGGATTTTAAGGTTACCAAGTTTTTGTCTGTTCCTTTTCATCTTTTATAAAACTTGACTCACCATTACTTTACTGTTACATAGTTTTACATACCCTTCATAGTTTTCGTCTGGAATCTCCCTTTCTTTTTCAAAGTCAAGTCAAGTCAGTGAGTCAGTACGGTCACCTGTTAAGGTACTCGCTTTTACCTCGTTTCCCGTCAGTAATGAAAGAGACCAAATCGTGAAAAGACTAATTTCTACAGTTACAACAATAATGTAAACCGGACAACAAATTCAGTGGACGAGGTTTAGTCTCGTAGAGTCCGTAGAGAAGTCGACTCGACTCGTGGACTGTCGCAATTTGTTGAACTACAGTACCAAGGTTGTCGAATTTACCTTACTTATAAAAATTTTTTGTGTTAAATACTTTTTTCTTCCTTTTAGACTTATCGATAGAATTTCTTTTTATTTTTACCGACAGCTTTGTAGTCCGAGTCTATTAAAGTAACTACCCAAAATAGTTACAAAGTACTTCTTTAATGTGGTTAAAATTCGTTCTAAAAGTACTTCATTTTCTCTTCTCGAAATAGACGAAAATTTCGGACTATTTTCGAAAATTTTATGTCCTATAATAGACCACAAGACACTGTTGGATCTCCCCATCGTACGCCACTCTCCACCCTCCCTCCAAGTCATCCCTCCCCTGTATACATATGGATAATGACTAAGTACAACTACACACCGCCCTTAGTTGTATTACCAACAAATCAGCGATTCAACACAGACTGAGAACACTAGGGTACCTGACATCGGACAGTCCGAGGAGATAGGTACCTTAAGAAGTCCGTTCTTATGACCTCGACCAACGGTAAAGGAAGAGGTCCCCGATAAGGACTGAGTCTTTACCTTGGGTCAAGAGGACGTAACGTTCGTCTAAGAAATGGTTGACTCGATGTTCCCTTCAGGTTAGTTATGTTATAACATTTCATTAATAAGAGGATAATTTTTAATAATTTTTATGTCCTAAACTTGTTACGATTAGTTGAGACTTATAAGTAACCTTCCTGACTCCAACTTCGACTTCGAGGTTATGAAACCGGTGGTCTACGTTTCTGGGTTGAGTAACTTTTTCTGGGACTACGACTCTTTCTACTTCCGTCCTCTTCCCCTGTTGTCTCTCACTCTACCAACCTACCGTAGCGGTTGGGTTACCTGTTTTCAAACTCGTTTGAGGTCCTCTACCACTTCCTGTCCCTTCGGCCCGTACGAAGTAAGGTACCCCAGTGTTTCTCAGCCTGTGTTGACTCGTCGACTTGTTGTTGTTAGTCTATTGACCCTAGATTGTCTACATCTTTTAAACGAAGTCGGTTGTTATTTTTTGTATAAGAATAGTTCTCCTGTACTTATGGGAGGTCCTATTTGATATACACTCCAATGTTTTGTCCAGAGGTGTTTATAATTTTCCAACTTCAGTATGTTTTATAGAAAACCTAGTGTTACCTTACTTTGATCTTTAGTATTCGTCTCCCTTTCGACCTCTTAGATGTTTATACACCGTTAATTTGTTACGTGACAATCCATTGGTTACCCAGTTTCTTCTTTAGTACTCCCTTTAAACTTTTATGTAATTCTTTTCCTGGGGTTTATCGGTTTTGTTACAACTTTTTCTTTTTGCAACCTCCAGAGTGTGAAGGACAGACGTTTTGAATAATGTCTCCATGTCTTTAGTTTGGTCACACCGTGATCGTATTTCTGTCTTATATCTGGTTACCTCATTTTGTCTCTCAGTTTTTTTATTTGGGAACGTATTTACCAGTTTACTAAAATTTGTTTCTACGGTTCTAGTAAGTTACCTCTTTTCGCCAGAGAAATTATTCAACACAACCCATTTGACCCGTAGGCGTATGCTATATTACTTCGACATGAGAATGGAATGTGGTATTTGTTTTATATTGAGTTATACCTAGTGTCTGGATTTTGATTTTGACAAACTTTTATATCCCCTTGGTCAATTGTGACGTAAACCGTCACTAAAGAACCGACTGTAGTTTTAGTTTTCGTTGTTTTCATTTTTATCTATTTAACCTGATGTAGTTTAAAATTTTGAAAATATGTCCTTTTCCGTGTTAGTCGTATCACTTTTCCGTCGAATACCTTATCTCTTCTATAAACGTTTAGTATATAGACTATTCCACGATTTTAGGTCTTAAGTAATTTTTTTTTTTGTGACAACGTCAAGTTGTAGTCGTCGTCGTCGTAGTTTCCTGAACGTATTTGACAAGAAGTTTCCTCTTTACGTTTATTGGTTTTCGTGAACTTCGCTACGAGTTGTAGTTATCAGTAACTCCTTCACGTTTATTTTGGGGTCACTCTACAGTGAAACGTAACTAATCCTACTGACGATAGATTTTATTATGATCTTAATTATTTTTACACCTCTTTAATCTTGATAATACGTGACGAACACTCTTACCTTTGACTCAGTTGACGATACTTTTTGTGATGTCACCAAAGTGTTTTTTAATTTGCATCTTAATGGTATACTAGGTCGTTAAGGTGAAAATCCATAGTCTTGGGATTCTTTTTGTCCAAGAGATTGTCTGTAAACATCTACAAGTATTATTATAATAAGTATCAATTGATTTTATACCTTTGTGGAGTTTACAGACAACTCAAAAACTATCCCTAACGTAACTCAGACATCTAACGAAACCCATCATATTGCTACAGTATTGTTATGACGCAGGGGCAGGTATTTATTTATTTTGTGTCACACCAGGTAGATAAGTGTTTTATAATAAGTTGGAATTTTTCCTTACTTTACGACTGTGTACTATGTTACGTCCACGCAGAACTTCTGTACAATTACCTTTATTTGGTCAGTGTTTTCCTGTCTACAACGGACCGAGATATATAATATAGGGATCTCATCAATTTAAGTCTTTGTCTTTTATCTTACTACCAAAGGTCTCTGACTCCCCTCTCCTATCCCTCAATCGTAAATCACTTACTTCTCAAAGTCAAACCCTTCGACTTTTCTAAGACCTCTGCCTAGAATCACTACCAACGTGTTATTATAGATATATGAATTAAGATGTCTTGAAATATGAATTTTACCAATTTTATCGTTTAAAATATATTACATGTAAAATCGTGTTATTTCTAAATACTTTGTGTGTATATTTAGGTGAGGTTACAAAGACAAGGTTGTGACCCAATGTACCCCATGTTATACGGTTCAACCACGTTGATTCACTTTTTTGAAGTCTTGTGACATGTGCAGATCTAGACGGTACACCGAGCTTTGACAATATCCATGGACGGTACTACGTGTCTTTGGTCGTAAATCGAACAAACCGGAGTCGAACCGAGGTCCGACCGGAACCAGTACCGAAGTTGGAACTGATAATAAACAACCACGACCGGAAGTAATTACCGTATCGGTATTTACATGAACAGAAACCCAAAGTGGACAACAATGACAATTCAACGATTCAACACGGACTGTCAAAACACTGGGGTGTCTGACCTCGGACGGTCCGAGGAGACAGGTACCCTAAAGACTCCGTTCTCACTACCTCACCCAACAGTAAAGGAAGAGGTCCCTTAAAAGGGTTGTGTCACTAGTTCGGGTCCAGAGGACGTAGCCGTCCGTCCAAGAAATGGTGGCTCGATGGTCCCTTCGACTCAAAGTGAACTGAGAGGGTAGAAGAAGAACCGTGAGTCTGATGAAAAATGAGGTCATATCCAATGAACACCGGAACCTGAGATAGGAAGGGAAACGGAATCTCTCCGCCTCTACCTGTCTCTCTTTCTCCCTTATGCCCTTTCTGTTTTCCTTCCTTCTTCTTTCTCTGTCTCAGCCTCTATCTCTTCCTCGTCACACAAATTTTGTTTAGGAGATAAAACGATTTCTTTAGTTAGGTTCTTCTTCTATTGCGTCAACATTCATGTATACGTGGGTTATATCTTCGTGGATTTATATATTTCATTTGTAATTGTCTGTATTTTCCTCTTTGACTGTAATTGTGTTATTGTCATCCCCTTAAATTGTGGTTTGAATATAGTTACTTGACTACTTGGTCTGTCTTTTAGTTATTCCTTTGTAATCGGAATTTACCATGTAATCTAGTCTTCATAAATTATCTATATATCTCTGGTAAAGTAGGTCTTTGTCATCTTATATATAAGATTAGTTCGTGCGTACCCAGTAGGAGGTCCCATCTAGTGTCCGATTTGGTGTTATGTTCGTAACCATTTAAATTCTTCCGACTTCAGTATCGTTTGTAGTAAAGGTTAGTATTACGATACTTTGATTTTTGGTTGATGGTTTTTTTTTTTTTTTTCTTGTGTGTGTGTGTTTATTTTTGTACATCTACGATTTGTCATATGATTTTTTTGTTGGTTACCCAGTGACTTCTTTAGTTTTCCTTTAGTTTTTATGGACCTCTACTTTCTTTTGTTTTGGTGTTATTAGGTTTGAGATACCCTACGTCGGTTTCGTCAATATTTTCCCTGTAACTATGGTATGTTTGGATGGAATCTTTTAGTCTTTTAGATTATGTCTGTTGGATTTTTTCCCCTTTTCTTTTTTGTTTTGGTCTGAATCGTCTTTGATTCTTTAGGATTTCCAGTCTCGTCTTTAACTACTTTGTCTCTGATTTTGTTATCTTTTCTAGTCACTTTGATTCTCGATCAGGAAACTTTGAATTTTTTTCTCTCTTTAGAAATCCATTTGAGTGATTCTTTTTTTTCTCTCTCCCGGGTGTAGTTATGTTAGTCTTCACTTTTCCTTCAATGTTGACTGTGCTTTCTTTATGTTTCCTAGTATTCTCTAATGATACTTTTTCATATTCAGTTATGTTACCTATTAGATCTTCTTTACCTGTGTAACGATCTCACATGTTAAGGGATTCTGACTCAGTCTTTCTTTATCTTTTGTATTTGTCTGGTTAATGGTCATTAGTTTAACTTAGTCATTAAAATTTTAAGGGTTGTTTCGGGATTCTGGCCCACCAAAGTGTACACTGAAGATGGTTTGTAAATTCCTTCTCCATTGTAGATGGAAGAGTTTGATAAGGGTTTGTGACGTCTCCTTTCTTGTAAAGACTTGAGTAAGATGTTCCAATCGTACTGGGAATGTGGTTTGGTCTGCTTCTATAGTGTGTTTTTTTCTTTTAATATCCAGTTATAGCGACTACTTGTATCCACGTTTTTAGGAGTTCTTTTATAATAGTTTGACTTATGTTGTTATTAATTTTCTTAGTATTTGGTACTAGTTCCCCCTAAAAGGGGTCCCTAAGTTCCTACCAAGTTATAGGTGTTTGGTTAGTTAGTTACGTCATATGGTGTAATCGATGAACTTCTTATTTTTTGTGTGTTAGAGAGTTATCTACGTCTTTGTTACGACTGTTTTCAGTTGTATAAAAATACTATTTTTATTTGAGAGTTGTTACACCCATATGGAGGCGTATTAGTTTCTGTAAATACTGTTCGAGTCGACCGAAAGGTCCACCGAGTCACCATTTCTTAAACGAACGGTTACGTCCTCTGTACCCAAGCTAAGGACCTAGTCCTTCTAGGGAATCTCCTCCTTTACCTTTGGGTGAGGTCATAAGATCGGACCCTTTAAGGTATCCATCTCCTCGGACTACCCGATGTCAGGTATCCCAACGTATCTCAGTCTGTGTTGACTGACTGACTCGTACGTGGATACTGTTCGAGTGTCGATTGTAGTCTGAGTTATCACCTTTCGGTTTTCGTAAAGGAGATTCTAGTCCTTATTCTGTTCCTACGGGCGTAAGTTGTGAAAATAAGTTGTATCGCAACCTTCAGGATCGGTGTTGTTAATCTGTTCTTTTTTTAAAAATTCCTTAGGTTTAACCTTTCCTTCTTCGTTTTGACAGTGATAAACGTCTACCGTACTATGATGTATGTCTTTAAGGGTTCAAGTCAAGTCAAGTCAGTGAGTCAGCACAGGCTGAGACGCTGGGGTACTTAGCGTCGTGCGGTCCGGAGGGACAGGTAGTGGTTGACGACCTCAAGTGAGTTTGAGTACAGGTAGCTCAGTCACTACGGTAAGTCGGTAGAGCAGGAGACAGCAGGGGAAAAGGAGGACGGGGGTTAGGGAGGGTCGTAGTCTCAGAAAAGGTTACTCAGTTAAGAAACGTACTCCACCGGTTTGATGATTTTGAGTATTTACTTAAAGTAGTTCAACGTCCTATGTTTTTATCATATGTATTTGGACAATATAAAGATACGTAATTTTTATTTAATAGGTCTCTCTTTAATTCTTACGTAAGTGTGTAGTTTTTCTTATTTTATGGACCCTTATTTAGATTATCCTCCATTTTCTGGATATGAACCTTTTGATCTTCTATGACTACTTTCTTTGACTTTTTCTGTGTTTGTCTACCTTTCTATGACATGAGTATCTAACTTCTTAATTATAACGATTTTACTAGTATGAGGGATTCCGATAGATGACTAAGTTACGTTAGGGATAGTTTTGTGGTTACCGTAAAAAGTGTCTTAATCTTATTTATTAATATTTTAGTAATACTTTTGTGTCTTCTCGAACCTATCAGTTTTGTTAGAACTCTCTCTCTTCTTTATCGTAAAGGACTAAAGTTGGATATGATGTTTCGACGTCGTTAGTTTTGTCATATCATCACAGTGTTTTTATCTGTTTATCTAGTTACATCGTCTTATCTTTCGTCTCTTTACTTAGGTGTGAAGATACCCAGTTTTAGATGTTATTTCTTCCGTTTTTATAAGTTCCTCTTTTGCTGTCAGAGAAGATATTTATCACAACCCTTTTGACCTGTCGATGTCTCTTAATAAACATCATTATGTTGAAAGAGTTATAGTTAATAGTTTTATTAGTTCTACCTGATAAAGAGTATGGTATTTTTTCTGAGAACTCTCAGGGAACCTGACGTTCCTCTAGGTTGGTCAGTTAGGAGTTCCTTTAGTCAGGACTTATAAGGACTTTCCTGATACGACTTCGACTTTGAGGTTATGAGACCGGTGGAATACACTTCTTGACTGAGTGACCTTTTGTAGGACTACGACCCTTTCTAACTTCCGCCCTCCTTTTCCCCTACTGTCACTTACTCTACCAACCTACCGTAGTGACTGAGTTACCTGTACTTAGACTCATTCGAGGTCCTCAACCAGTACCTGTCCTTCGGACCGTACGACGTCAGGTACCCCAGTGTTTCTCAGCCTGTCCTGACTCGTTGACTTGATTGATTACGTTTTTATTCGAGTTTTACCTAATTTATGAATCTATGTTCTGAACCTTGGTATTTTGAGGATCTTCTTTTGTATCTAGTGAGAAACTAGAACCAGAATTGTTATAATTAAACCTAGACAGAGGAGTTTGTTCCCTTTGTCTTCGTTTTTATTTCCCCTGGTTTAGTTTGAATTTCCGAAAGTGTACCGTCTCCTTTGGTAGTTGTTTTCCTTTTCCGGTGAATGACTTATTATCTTCTATAAACATTTCTATATAGATGGTTCCCCAATTATAGGTTTTATACGTTTCTTGAGTATGTTTATTTGTAGTTTATTATTTGTTGTTCTAATTTTTACTTGTCTCCCAGAATTATCTGTAAAAAAGTTTCCTATGTATGTCTACCGGTTGTCTGTGCACTTTTCTACGAATAGTGGTAAGTAGTCCCTTTACGTTTAGTTTTGGTGTTACTCTATTGTGGAGTGTGGACAGTGTTTCCGATAGTAGTTTTTCTGTTGTTTATTGTTCACAACCACTCCCCCACCTCTTTCCCCTTAGGAGTGCGTGAGAAGTACTCTTACAATTAACCACATTGGTCATACCCTTTGTCATACTTCTAAGTAGTTTTATGATTTTTATCTTGACGGTATACTAGGTCCTTAATGTGAGGACCTATAGATGGGTTTCTTTTCCTTTTGTGACTAATCTTTACCATTGTACATGGAGGTCACAAGTAACGTCGTAATTAGTGTTATCAGTTCAATATGTTCGTTGAAATTAGTAAGTAGTTATCTACTCACCTATTCCTTCTCCACCATATATGTGTTACCTCACAATCGGTATTTTTTCTTACTTTAGGACGGTAAACCTCGTTATACCTACCTAGATCTCCCATAAGACGATTCACTTTACAGTGAGTTTCTGTTTCTGACATACTGAGTGAACATACACCTTAGACCTTTTGTTTTGTTTACTTGTCTATATGTGTCCACTAACAGTCCCTCATGCTTCTTTCCCGACCCCCTCCTTTCTTTATCTACTCCCTCTAATACTACCTGTTTGACGGTCAGTATGTCATTTGTTCAGTGCTCCTACCTTACATGTGACACCTCTTACCTCAGTCATTGACACGTCGAAGAAACACACTACTGTCCACCACTGACCTCCACGATACGGCTAGTAAAAATTTACATGCCACTATAGTTTAGTGACACAGTATGTTACCCCTGACTGGATCATGACATCCATTTAATGTGAAGTGTTTGTTTGAGTACCTTTTTCTCTTGTCCAAACACCGAGGATCTCTGTACACCCCTTCCCTCTAACCTACTTCCAATAGTTTACCATGTTTGAAGGTCGACTTTCTATTTCTTCATGATCCTCACAGTACATACTGTGTTAATTGTACTAATGGTGGTAGCGTACAATAGATACTTTCAATTCTGTCGTTTCAGAAAGTAGTGTTCTTTTTTGTAAAGAGACGGAATTAAACGATGGACACACTGACTTACAGTGCTTTACAGACCACGTAGTAACGTGCTACGTACATTCAATTTGGTTGGACGTGTGGAGTTTGAATAGGTCGCAGAGGTGATACCAGTGCTGTCTCGACTTTCCCTTTCGTAGGAGGTAAAACTCAAGAACGAGGTCGTGAGTTGATCGTAGAAGGACAGGATTAGACTTGAGTGTGAGTTTTGGTCGACTTTGACCTACTGGTCCAGTCGGGGACCTGAACCTTGTTTCATTGGGGACTCGGGACCTTTCCGAGACGGGAGTCCAGGACGGAGAGAGATGGATATAGTACCCCTTGGAAAGACAGAGTCTGTCGTGGTCCTACCTGCCCGTCCGAGCCGGGGTGTCTCTAGAGACCTCCACCTCGGACTCTCCCGTGTCGATTGAGTCCTCTACCCACCTGTTTGTGACGGAGGGTGCACACGGACCTCGTCGGGAGTCTTCGTAGGAGAAGTAGGGTGTCTTCCCGTCCTAGGAGGACCAGGTACAGGGAGTAGTTCACTCGTGTTGTCACCCGAAAGACTGCCGTCTCGACGGTACTCCCCCGAGTGACCCTTCTGTCGTTCACGAGTCCCTTGGACTCCTGTTCCTATGGGTCCCCCCCGAGGGACGTCGGTACACCCCTTACGTGTCTCCTGTCGCCCGTCGGACCCCGGACCCCCGAGCCCGGGGTCTCCTTCTTCCCCGGCCCTCTACCTGTCAAGACTCTCCAGAGTCAAAACGTCGAGACTCCTAACCCCTCGACGGGCCAAAGGGAGGAGGATTCTAGGGGGGTTTTGTTCGTGACCATTCCACCTCTCTCCGACCTGTAGACGGGTGTCCTGTGGAGAGGACGACCAGACCCGGACCCACGTCAGACTGTCCACCTACTCCCGCCTCTGTCCACTCGGGGTGGGGCGCAAGGATACCCACTCCGAGCACCCAAGACCCCCAATATTGTCTTCCCCGTGGTCTACGACCGAGCGGTCTTCCTCAGACTTCGGTGACCACTCATCTGCACCCTCCCTCCACCCGACCCCCCGGTCCGTCCCTCCCGATCAGAACCCTTCCCCTCCGTTCTCGGACTTTGCCTCCGTGGGGCTACCCGGGTGCCCGGACACAGCAGAGGTCCTCAGTACTTTCCGGGGGAAGAGCAGGAAGACCAGGAGCACAACACGCGTCTCGAACCACTCACGGTCCCGTGTCCCTGGACCGGGCGTCCCCTACCCACCGTTACGGGATGCTCTCCGACACCAACACTCGTACCGCCCCAGACGGAAGACCCTCGACTCTCCCACCCTTCCCCGGAGTCAAAGATGTCTCCCGTACCTCCACCAGTGGGTCTCCCTGCGAGGGTGTGTCGAGACAGAACGACACACCCTCAGACGTCGGCCGGAACCCGAGAGACTCGAACCCGGACACAGGGACGGACTGGGGTCGAGTCTCGGACGCGACGATGAGGACACCCTGGGAGCCGTTTAAATCGCAAGGGTTGGTAACGGGCTGTTCACTTACGCTGAGTTTAAGGTGACAGACGATGTGCCCGTTGGACTCGTACTAGCACCTTCGTCCACTCAGGGACCGTAGGTCTCACCCTCCTAACTATCTCCCCCAAGGAGTCTCTTCGTTCCCCGGTTACCGTCACAGGGGACCCCGTCTCGGGACGGGACGTGGTCGGAAGGAGGCACAGGAATAGTCATGCCTCTGCCCGATCGAGGTCGTCGGTGGACACAGCCCTCCACCACCACGAACCACCCTGTCCTACCCTTAAAGTCGTCCCTTTGTCCCCCGGGTCGCGTAGTCTCCTCTCTCAATCCTGTCAGTTGGGGTCCTCCCAGTCTCCCCTGCGGTGGCGTCTACGGAGTAAAAAACGGGTGTCTGTACTAACTTAACCTATAGTCCCCGACACAGAGAAGGACGGTCTGCGGATGTCTCAAGTAATTCTCTAACTATCGGTGTAGATTTCGATTTAAACTTCTCACCTTGCACTAGACGACACTTTTCCTGGACACATTGCCCACCAGGCTCGTTCCGGGTTGGGGACACGGAACTGGTCTCCCGGGGAAGGGGCAGACCCGAGGTGGGAGGAGGCCGGGACACTCCTCGGGGCCCCGAGTCTGAGTCTCCCTTCCCCGTGGTAAGTGGTCGTACCGCGGTTAGGTCGTGTGGGAGTGCGTGGGTGTGTGTGTGTACGTGAGTCTGACAGGACCCTGCACAGGGGTGGCGTCCCGGGCCAGGACCCTGGTGGGTGACGGGTGAGGTGACCGGTCGGGTCGGGGTCCACCGGACATCAGGTGGAGTCGTTTTTATTTACGGAAGGTGTTGTAGAACAGGTAACGTAGACAAGTGAGGTCAGGTCTTCACCACCCCCAGGGACAGTGGACGAACTTCCCTCCTAGATAAAGTTAGGACCCGTCCAACTCGAGGATCCCGACACCCATATGGTCCCCACGACCAGGACGTCCCCAGTCGAGAATGTCCTCAGCCCCATGGGTGAGAAGGTGGACTTCGTAAAGGAGAAGGTGTCGTCTCACCCTCCCCTGGTTTGAAGAGACGGAAGAAGTGAGGGAGTCGACTCTTCTTCCCTCTGAGTTGGTGTTGGACACTTGTGTTCGTCGGGAGCGTCTGGACATCCCGTCTCCTCCCTCGGAAGGGTGTGACCCTCCCCGGTCCCCGTCCCTTCCCGTCCCAGAGCCTCCGGACCTTCAGGTTTTCACAGAGGGAGTCGTGGGCCGGAAGGTCGTAGAGGGGTCGGGGTTGACCTTGGGTTCGAACTCCCCGACCCTGTGGTGTGTCCCGTCGTCCTACCCCGCCCCACCCCCCCGCAGCCCCCCCCCCTACCATGTCATCCTCGACGAAGAGAGTTACACCCCAGGGACATGTACGACCGGAGACGTTCGGACGGGGTCGCGGGTCCGTCCACCCGGTCAGAGGGAGGGGACTGGAGTGGCACGACAGGGGAGACCGGAGGGCCCTGTGGGGTCGCGACCCCAAGGGTCCCGGGAGGTAGCATTCCCACAATCTCCTCCCTGAAGTCTCGCTCCACACTATTACACCCGTCAGGGTGGACACCTCCTTCACGGACCCGACACCTCTAGAGCGACCCGGAGACGCTCGGGACTCATCTCCGTCGACTCAGACCTCCTGCAGGGTCCGTCCTTTGTGGAAGAGGTGTCCCTCGAAGGTCAGTCGGGGACTGTGAAACTTCTTTCTACAAAGGTTTTTAGAGGGTTCCCCGTTCATCACCCAGGGGTCTTGGGGTCGTCACCGGGAACGACTCTCTGTGTGGACATTCTGTCGACCCGGAGTCTCCCGGAACGGGGTAGGGGGAGGTCTCGACGTGGAGTACTCTTGTGCCCCGACGACTCTTGTGGTCGGGGGTTCAGTCAGTGTAGATTCTGTGGTCTTTGCAGACGTCTGTGAGTCCCACTCCAGGTCCCAGGAAGACCAGTGTCCATGGGACAACCGGTGCGTGAAACGGAATACCCTTATGTCACGGGGTATAAACACTAAGAAACTTTTAACTACGACGTCTCCTTTAGAACCAGTCGTAAAAGCGTTATGCATTGCTTTGTAACTATTTGTCGAAACTATGGTAAACACCCTTAATTTCGGACTTAACCGTTAAACGGGAACTAAATCCTGTCTTTCGTCTGACTGTTTACGAAGGTTGGGGTTTCCACTGAAGAATTTTGTCAAAAGTTTTCCCTGCTCGTCAAAAAAGTTTAATAGTTCTCTAAAAAAAAGTCACTAAGTTCTGTCACATACTATCCATTTAAGTCTATTAGTTTAGCAATCGACCCTTTAGGGTGGTCCCCTAGTATTTATCTCTTCCTTTGAATCCCCGAAACCCTCTGTTGTCATTCAATTACTAGTGAGTTCTGTTTTCACCCTCCCTGAAGGGGTCACCAGGTCACCGACTCTGAGGTGCAAGGGCTACGTCCTCCAGACCCACACTAGGAACAAGTCCCTTGAGATAGGGTGTACGACGTTGACACTCAAGTGTTTCACGTGGATTTCGGGGGTGTGCGACGTTGGTTCTAATTTCTTGGGTACACGACGTGATTCTGGACTACGTCGGTCTATATGCTCACTAAATTTTTTTTTCCTTTTTCGTTACCCCTTTAGTACTTTATTACGCCCGGACGAACCGAGTATTTCGTCTCGTTCCGGGAATGGTAGTTTAGTTTGTCCGAACGGTTGTTGTTTAGGTGGATGAACGAGTCGTTGTTTTCGGAAGCTCCCTCCGTGTTCGGTGAGGAGTTCCTGTAATTGTCGTCACCCTTTCATTCCGGACGTAGGACGGGTCACTACCGTTGTCCGATTACCGGGGATCGTGCGCTAAAGACACGGGTGCTTTTGTCATCAAATCCCTTTCCACTGACAAGCTTTACTTTCTGGGAGTAACATGACTCTGGCCTTTATTGAAAAGGCATCACTGAACTGTCAAGGTCTACGTGTTAAACTCAGTTTTTGAGGGGACGGACTGCACCCTCCCCACCTACTACCTTCCGAACTCCCTCGTCCTTCTCCACCAGCAGGGGGGAGGGGAGAAAGGAATGTGTCGGGTATTACAAGTCCCGTCACGTTGCGAGCGACGGACGATCTTCCGCACTGTCCGTGGGATAGGACTATTGGGCGAAGAGTCAGGGAAACGGAGAGTGACTTAAGAAACACGTGACTCTGAATTTCTTGACCTCGAGAGTCTCGGAGGACTCTGTCGTGGATCGTCAAAGACGTCCAGAAATTGCAGTTCTGATCCTTACGGGTAGTATCTGGGACATGGTGTCACTCGCCAAAAGGGACAATACAAAGACGCAACAGTCAATAGAAAGAGTCTCCTGGACCCAAGACAGACTAGGTGGCGGTCTATGTTTTAACAAGATGTGTCTTACTCTGTGTGGTCGTCTTTGGTCGGCACACGAAGGGTCCAGTCTCGTGATGGGGGGGTACGTACTTCCAACCCGTTCAATGGATGTCTCCGCAGGAAGTATCTAGTGGTACTGTTGTCTACACCGTAGATCAAAAAGGTCTAGTCCGAAGATACCACACACAAAGATCCTGGTAGCTATACTCCATCCGGTGATCAGACTCTCCAGAGTCCGTGTGTCTCTTGTCCGTCACGACCCACGGGGGGTCCTGGCGGGGGGTCGTGTGGATGGACGACAGAAAGTCCCACACTGTTCGAGTCCGTGGTTTAACATGGAGGGACGAGGACCGCGTGGGTCCAGACCAGGTTTCCCCGTCTTGACCCGTACTAACTCATTTAGTATTCGTCTTCCTCCAGGATTCTGGGGAGGAGTCCTTCGGAGACCTTCAGTGGAGGAGAGACCTGTGACTTATGAATTGTCCTCCCACCCCCTCAGGTCCGTGGTCGACAAACGGTGGGTCCCTCCCTCTCCGTGGGCAGTGGACTCCTGGGTCCAGAGGTCACGGTTCGAGACGGGCGGTCTCGTCTTCCCTAACTCGGAAGGAGACTCGGGACGGGACCTTTGCCCGAAAATTCGTGAAGAAGGGGATGTGTATGTGTGTCTGTGTGTGTGTGTGTGGACATTCGTCGAAAACTGTCCTTCCACAAGAGACGTCCTTCAGGGAAACCAGAACAGTAATTGGAATTTGGGGGAGATGAGTAGAGATCATACTCTTATAGCAAGTCTGAATACTAGTGTGCCATGGAACAGATTGGATGACCAAGAAAGACATTAGTGTCTTCATAACAACATCGGTGTGCAAGACCCTTTGTTTGAGTGAGTCTTCCTGTGACGTCTCTCACCTCATGTCAAATAATGTGGTCGCCCGGGTTCCGTCTCAGAGGAGAATCGGCTCCTGGGACTGGTCAAAGAGACTTTTGGAAGATATGGGATTCACATGTACGGGTTTGGGTGGAGGGGTTTAAGGGACTTTGATCAGACTTGTTTCCCTTTCTTTCTATGGTAGTTTCAATTGGNCAGATTGGATGACCAAGAAAGACATTAGTGTCTTCATAACAACATCGGTGTGCAAGACCCTTTGTTTGAGTGAGTCTTCCTGTGACGTCTCTCACCTCATGTCAAATAATGTGGTCGCCCGGGTTCCGTCTCAGAGGAGAATCGGCTCCTGGGACTGGTCAAAGAGACTTTTGGAATATATGGGATTCACATGTACGGGTTTGGGTGGAGGGGTTTAAGGGACTTTGATCAGACTTGTTTCCCTTTCTTTCTATGGTAGTTTCAATTGGGCGCTAAGTATACGGAATTCGGATCCATCAATTGTCACCTGTTAATAGTTATCCGGACACCAGTATGGGGTTATTCGTATTATCTTAAATACTAAGATAAGTCAATGTGTCTATTAATCCCATAAAAAAATCCGTTGTCTCTCAGATCCATGCTCGGGACCCAGAGAAGGTAGGTCCCCCGGACCAAAAGGTCAACCATACAGCAAAGGCATCTATGACCCGTATATCGAGTTTCAGGTGTCAGGTCGGGTTCTACCTCAGGACGAAAGTTCTACCTCGGACAAGACAGAGAAAGGAGGAAGTAAGGGGCGAGAACTACGAGAATTGAGTATCATACTCGTAGTAAGAGTCCCTATATAACGTGGGACTGGGAGACTGGAGGTTAAACCCTCTTGTGTAGTTGGAAACCCAACCAATGTTTCAAGTATTATGTAACATTTTATTTCCCAGGTGTTTCGTCTTGATAGTTCCGTTGATATTGTTACTATTTATATCAAAAGGTGATTAGTGGGAAGTGGGTTCTATCCTGACTTCAGGTTTTTCCTTCTAATAGTAGTCTGTATTGAAAATGGACTGGAAAGTACAGTAGATCCCACCGACTATGTATCGGTCTATTCAGTCCTTATATATGTGTTGCAAGTTGAAATTAATATCGTGTCCTTGGAGATACATGCCTTTGATACCAATCAGAGGTCTACTATGGTCGTTCGGAACATCGTCGTCAACTGACAGCTCGAAGTAGAGACGAAGAAGAAATACTACTAGAACCAATGTGTCCTTAGTCGCCCCAGGAGGTCACGTCAGGCGAGTCGCAGGAGGTCCAGACGCACCACACGTGAGAAGTGGGAGTACACCACGTTGAAATTGACGTGATCCCGACCAATCTTGTTGTCATATACCCGGGAAGGTCACACGCCGGTTCCTCAGCACAAAGGTCAGGAACTGGTGTGGACTAGGGGCCCGTGTTTAAGTACTTAGACAAGGGGTTTCCCCTTGCCGTGGGAAAGAACATGTTTGAATCAATGGACTAAATAATGGAATGGGTAAACAAGGTAGACGACACTTTAGAGTAGAGGGGAAGTCAAGTCAAGTCAAGTCAAGTCAGCGAGTCAGCACAGGCTGAGAAACGTTGGGGCACTTAACGTCGTGCGGTCCGGAGGGACAGGTAGTGGTTGAGGGCCTCAAGTGAGTTTGGTGCAGGTAGCTCAGTCACTACGGTAGAGTAGGAGACAGCAGGGGAAGAGGAGGACGGGGGTTAGGGAGGGTCGTAGTTTCAGAAAAGGTTACTCAGTTGAGAAGGGTGCTCCACCGGTTTCATGACCTCAAAGTCGAAATCGTAGTAAGGAAGGTTTCTTTAGGGTCCTGACTAGAGGAAGTCTTACCTGACCAACTTAGAGGAACGTCAGGTTCCCTGAGAGTTCTCAGAAGAGGTTGTGGTGTCAAGTTTTCGTAGTTAAGAAGTCGTGAGTCGGAAGAAGTGTCAGGTTGAGAGTGTAGGTATGCACTGGTGACCTTTTTGGTATCGGAACTGATCTACCTGGAATCAACCGTTTCATTACAGAGACGAAAACTTATACGATAGATCCAATCAGTATTGAATGGACTCCGTTTAAACAACTGTGGACAAAATAATACCCTCCCCCGGAGGGTATGTGTTAAAACATGCCTCTTCTCGGTACCCTGACACCCCAGACTCGTCTCGTCTCGATAGCCTTTGTTCAGGTGGGTCCTTCTCAGAGATTCTAGGTGAACCTCTCCCAGAGAAATTCACAGACCAACTAAGGAAGGTGGTAGGACCCCGGATATACGACATACATTAAAGGGGAATTATAAATTTCAAAACGAATGAACAATATTGCTTTCGGTCCGGGAACAGGCTAGGTTACGACCGTCCTTTAGGTTTAGAACCTTGATAGAGGGATTCGTCCGTGGTCCGATGAAAACTACGAGAAAGTCAAACCCATCCTTTCCGAAGAAGAGTAGGGTTCTTACGTGTATGATACTGGTCGTCCATTACCATCATAGTCACTCCAAAGTAAAGTCGCTTTAGGTGAAGGTCCACAAGTTTCCCGTCTCGTACGGAAAATGGACTTAGGGACCTCCAAAGACAGAAACGACTCTACGTAATAACTGGACACTCGTCCGTCACATCAAGACTCTAAAAAAGGAAAACTGTCGACCTCCCGGACCTAATCTCGTATATCAAGTCGAACAACTCGCCTGGTCACACTACCGTTTCTCGATCGGAGTTGCTACCAAAGAAGGTACTGATGATGTATAGGGCTGTCAGTAACAGGAACAAAGTGGTCCGACCACGGTAACCACATGTCCTGGTTTAGACCCAGGCCCTAACCGACCAGAGAGTTCAGTCCAGACGACCGTATAAAGGAACGTTAGTACACTCCTGGGTGGAAGAGGGTGTTCTTTCTCTCACCGGTCTAAGTCCCGGACTGTTCCGAGTCATCATTGTACCCCCAAGAGTGTATTGTCAGGGACTATAACTCATTAGGCCCTACAACTGTCGGTAAATACCCACAGGGGAGCGTCCTCTCACAACTGGAGTACGTCCTGAAAATGGTTGTTTAGAACCGGGTTTCAGTCGAACCAACAGAGGGCCTGGTCATTCCGTTGACGTCGTTGACGGGAAACGGTGGGTCACCGTTGTGACAGCTCGACTAATCTCTGTTCAGTGACCAGACAGGGTGCAGGGGTATTAGACCTTGTTATGAGGGTATCGGTGGAACTGGAAAAGTCAGTTCATTTCTCATTTGCCGAATCGTTCCAGACCATCCGGGTTCCTCCCACGACTGCAGTAACATGGCCCAAACTCTAGACAATGGTCACCTTGAACAAAACGTTCGGACGCCCCCTAACAGAAGGTGGGTCTGGAGTCCCTTAACACTGAATTGAGAAAGAGAACTAACAAATCGGGTAGGTCAAAGGAAAGGCCCTCTAGCCCGTTGGAGGTAAGTAGAACTCCCTAATGACTCTCCTTCTCATTTATCCACCAACTCGGGTGAGCTTGTCACCCGGAAAGTACCCCCCTTTCCAGTGAACACGGGGGTTAAATCTGTCGTTCAGAGAAGGATTGTTTTCGTGACCCGTAAGTCCCTACATATTTTTAAGTACTCAGTGAACCACAGGGGAGTAGACTGTAAAAGTCCCATCCGATCTCTGTGTTTCCGACGTAAATAGTGGTAGACTCTGGGTCGTCGGAGACCGACCCAGATAACCCGTATATCAGATATCCGGAGCGTATCAGAAAGTGTCTTGAGTCTCCCACTAAGCGAAAGGGAAACTTAGTGAAGCCTCCCAAAACGCTATGAGTATCGAAAAGTCCGGGGGAGAACTCTGGAACATTTTATCAGTGGGCTATAGAGAGGTCCACCGGGGAGGGAAGGAGACGCAATGTCAGAGTCAACCCGAAGAGTAGCCCCACCGATCAAGACGGTTGGCGACACCCAAACGTCATGGGAGTCCACGGTAAAATCTCTTCCGGTACCGTGGGGTAAGGTCATGAGAACGGACCTTTTTAGGGTGCCTACCTCCTCGGACCATCCGATGTCAGGTACCCCAGAGCTTCTCAGCCTGTGCTGACTCGCNCCGATCAAGACGGTTGGCGACACCCAAACGTCATGGGAGTCCACGGTAAAATCTCTTCCGGTACCGTGGGGTAAGGTCATGAGAACGGACCTTTTTAGGGTGCCTACCTCCTCGGACCATCCGATGTCAGGTACCCCAGAGCTTCTCAGTCTGTGCTGACTCGCTGAAGTGAAAGTGAAAAGTGAAAGTACGCAACCTCTTCCTTTACCGTTGGGTGAGGTCACAAGAACGGACCTCTTAGGGCCACCCGACGGCAGATACCTCAGAGTGTCTCAGTCTGTGTTGACTTCGCTGAATCGTCGTCGTCGTCCACGGTAAAGGGAATTGGTAAAAGACCGGAGTCAATCCTAGGACACAGAAAGGAGTCACGACTTCTCCCTCTGATCCTCAACCTACTACAGTAGGGTACGTCCCGCCACCCAAGTTTTTTATCAGAGGTAAGCGGATTAGTACCGAACACCGAGGGGGCTCATCCACCTCGTACAGAGACTGTCAAATTATATAGACATCTCCTTTTACCGACCATTATTACCCGATGTCCCCCGACTACCATCACGGGGTGCGCAGGACTTGGCCTCTGACAACATGGGAGACTCCCCGTAGACATCACCCGAAGAAGGGGGACAAGGAACCGCCTCGCGTCGGAGACAGATTAACGACACAAAAGAAGGGGGAAAGGTAGTCATGAGTGCCCCTCTCCACCTGTGTTAGGTCCGCCAGGTCGACTCCACCTTAAGACGCCCGTAACTGGTCTCCAGAGGTAACGACCCTAACCTCCGGCGGCTTTAGTACCGACATACTAGAGGCCCTTACGACCACCTTCTCGTCACCGACGACGTCCTTGAAGTGGACCGGGACCTAGCCCCGTAATTCCGCCGGACGCCAGGACCACTTCGTGACCCTCCGTCCGCGCAGTAATAGGGCATACCCCCTCCCCAGTCCAGTAGGGGCAGGTTTACGACATCTTAAAGGAAAAAATAGTAGTCAGTTAAAAACATGGCAATTACAAAAAGGGAAAGGGAAGACCTATGTCTTGGAGTAGGTTCATCCTCCTAGAACTCGATTGGGATCGGTACTCAGTTATACACCCATATCTAGACCCACAGGGCCGAGAGGACACTGATGACATATCTGACGAAGGTGATAAAAATTCAAGTACCACAAGAGACCCCCGGTAGGATGAGGGTGTCCCCCGGTAAGTTGGAGTGTCTCACACACCTCCGCCACTCCGCAGTAGAAGTGGGGTATCAGAGGAGGTTTAGGGAAGAAATTTGAAAATTAGGACGTGAGGTTATGTCAACGGAACCTAAGTGAAGGGGGGTAGGACGAATGGAAGAGCCTGGAAGAAGATGAAAAGGAAAAGCAGGACAGATGCATCAAGAGTCATGGGAGACATGAAGACTATAAAGGTGAGTCACTTTGTGAATTTAACGGTAAGACGGAGGAAGGATTGACCCTACTCTTCTCGGAATGGACGGTCTAGGGTCTCCCTCTTCCCCCTAGCCGCACGGAAGTGGACGTCCAGTCGTGTCGGCTTGGACTTTGCTGCACCAGGTTCTGACAAAGAGGGAATTTCAGGTAAGACGGAGCCACCCGAACTAGTCCACGTCTACTTTTGTATCTACCCAATTTATAGGATGCAGGATCCGGCAGAGGTCCTTTCGGTTTAGTATAAGTGAATACATAGGGGGAGGAAGATCGGACTGTTAAGGCTCCCCCAGTTCTTAAAGTGTCGTCTGCCCTGTGGAGGACCCCCTCCCGTCTTATGCTCGTATGTTCCTGGTTCAAAGAAGAGGATTTTTACGGGACCGCTAGCGACCATTATTAAAAGGGGTTCTGCCACACCTGTGGTGGAGGATTTACTGGAAGTGTTTAAAGGAAGGATTCGGGACTGTGTGAACAGCTGGACACATGGTTCGTTAACGGTGGACGGATAAGGTCCGGGGACACCCAGGCACGGGAGACTGATTGTAGAGTCGGTCTCGTTACACACTCGGTCTCGAGTATGAATGTTCATGGATCAACAACTACCACCACCACAAGTCAATGATTCAGTGCAGACTGAGAAACGTTGGGGTACTTGATGTCGTGCAGTTCGAAGGGACAGGAAGTGATTGAGGGTCTGAAAGTTTGAGTACAGATAACTCAGTCACTATGGTGGGTTGGTAGAGTAGGAGACAACAAGGGAAGAGGACGGGAGTTAGAAAGGGTCGTGGTCCCAGAAAAGGTTACTCAGCCGAGAACCGTATCCACCGGTTTCATAACCTCGAAGTCGAAGTCGTAGTCTGGAAGGTCACTTTAAAGGAAATCCCAACTAAAGGAAATCCTAACTGAGCAAACTAGAGGGACGCCAGGTTCCCTGAGAGTTCTCAGAAGGGGTCATAGTTTCAAGTTTTCGTAGTAAAGAAGTCGTGATTCGGAAGAAATACCAGGTTGAGAGTGTAGGTATCTACTGATGACCTTTTTGATCGAAACTGGTATACCGGGAAACAACCGTTTCACTATAGAGACGAAAAATTATGTGACAGTTCCATAAATTATACGACACAACAGTTTCGAAAGGAAGGTTCCTCGTTCGTAAAATTTTATAGTACCGTAGTGGTAGACGTCGCTAAAACCTCGGGTTCTTTTATTTCAGACAGTGATGAAGATGAAAAAGGTACTTCACTACCCGGATCTATGGTTCTGAAATCAAAAAATTACAACTCAAAATTCGGTCGCAAAAGTGAGAGGAGAAAGGGGAAGTAGCTGTCCGAGAAATGAAGAATGAAAGACGGTAATCCAACTATAGTAGACACGTAGACTGAGACAGAGAACACCCCCAGTCACGAAGTAAAGGACCCAGGACCACGTGTGTTCCAAAACAAACACGGGAGGTTCTCAAAGACCACCCGTTTTTTCCAGAATTACTGGGTCTATTGGTACTACTACACCAGTGAGTAATCTCGGTCTGTCTGACCTCACCCTTCAGTTCACCCGGAATCCTTGGTAATGATGTTTGTTTCGATCACCTTCATTACCTTAAGGTTGACTCGATAGATTTTAGGATTTTCTACTACGACACCTTCATGACGTGAGTTATACGGTCGTTTAAACCTTTTGAGTTGTCTCCGGTGTCCTGACCTTTTCCGGTCAAAAGTAAGGTTAGGGTTTCTTCCCATTACGGCTTCTTACAAGTTTGATGTCTTGTTAACGTGAGTAAAGTGTGCGATCGTTCTATTACGAGTTTTAGGAAGTTCGGTCCGAAGTCGTCATGGACTTGACTCTTTCAGGTCTACTTGTTCGACCTAAATCTTTTCCGTCTTCTTGGTCTATACTTTAACGGTTGTAGGTGACCTAGTATCTCTTTCGTTCTCTTAATGTCTTTTTATAATTGAAGACGAAGTGGCTGACACGATTTCGGACACTAACACACCTACTGTTGTTTGACACCCTTTAAGAATTTCTCTACCCTTATGGTCTGGTGGAATGGATGGAGGAATCTTTACACATACGTCCAGTTCTTCGTTGTTAGTCTTGGTTTGCACCTTTTTACCTGACCAAGTTTTAACCCTTTTCTCATGTAGTACCGGTATATAACAGTGGGATGAATAAATTAAGGATACGTCTATTATCGTACGTTTTACGACCCGACCTATTTAGTGTTCGACCTTAGTTCTGAAGGTCCTCTTTATAGTTGTTGGAATCAATACGTCCATTGTGGTGGAATTCCCATCTTTCACTTCTTGATTTCTTGGAGAACTCCTCCCACTTTCTCCTCTTACTTTTTCGACCGAATTTTGACTAGTAATCTTTTGATCCTAGTACCGTAGCTCAGGGTAGTAAAGTACCATTTAAAAGAACGAGTCAGTGAGTCAGTACAAACTGAGAAACGTTGGGGTACCTGACGTCGTACAGTCCGAAGTAAGTGGAAGTGGTAGAGTGTCTCGAACGAGTTTGGGTACAGGTGACTCAGACACTACGGTAGGTTGGTAGAGTAGGAGACAGTAGGCAAAGAGGAGGACGGAAGTTAGAAAGGGTCTTAATCCCAGAAAAGATCACTCAACCGAGAAGCTTGGTCCACCGGGTTCATGACCTCGAAGTCGAAGTCGTAGTCAGGAAGGTTACTTTTAAGTCCTAACTAAAGAGAATCTTAACTGATCAAACTAGAGAAACGTCAAGTTTCCTGAGAGTTCTCAGAAGAGGTTGTGGTGTCAAGTTTTCGTAGTTAAGAAGTCACGAGTCGGAAGAAATACCAGGTTAAGAGTGTAGGTAAGTACTGATGATCTTTTTGGTGTCGAAACTGATCTGCATGGAAACAGTCGTTTGTTACAGAGACGAAAAATTATACGACAGATCCAAACAGTATCGAAAAAAAGATTCCTCGTTTAAGAAAATTAATGTACCGACGTCAGTGGTAGACCGTTTGTCTTCCCTCCTTTACCTTTGTGTCCGTCTAAAATAAAAGAACCTGAGGTTTTAGTGACACCTGTCACTGACGTCGGTACTTTAATTTTCTACGAACGAGAAACGTTCCTTTTGATACTGTTTGTCTGTGGTATAATTTTTCGTCTCTGTAGGTGAAACGGCTATTTCCAGACATATCAGTTTCGATACCAAAAGGGTCATCAGTACATGTCTACACTCTCAACCTGGTATTTCTTCCGACTCGTGAATCTTGACTACTAAAGTTTGACGCTGCGACTTCTTCTGAGAACTCTCAAGGAACCTGACTTTCCTCTAGTTTGGTCAGTTAAGATGTCCTTTAGTTGGGACTTATAAGTAACCTTCCTGACTATGACTTCGACTTCGAGGTCATGAACCCGGTGGACTATACTTCTCGGTTGAGTGACCTTTTCTGGGACTACGACCCTTTCTGACTTCCGTCCTCCTCTTCCCCTACCGTTTCCTACTCTACCAACCTACCGTAGTGGCTAAGTTATCTGCACTCAGATTCGTTTGAGGTCCTCTGTCACTTCCTGTCCTTTCAGACCGTATAAAGTCAGGTATCCCAGCGTCTCAGTCTGTGTGGATCGTCGGCTTGTTATTGTTGATGTATATAGTTTTTCTCGATTTAAGGAATTGAACCTTATAGACGAAAAGAAATTAATTTTTATCAGAAAACTTCAAGTCTGATGGACGGGCAACAACGTTTAAAGATATATTGTACCGTGTGTGTGTGGGGAGCGGTGGAACCGTCTCAAGAGAGCCCCAATGAACTCTACGTCTGTGGGTCCGAAGGACGGTTTATTTTGTCTTAAGAGTTGAAAGTCCAACACTTATAGGAAATTCAGGTGTCCTCCCTCCCCTCTCCCCTTCCTTCGTCTCTCTCTCCGTCTACATAGGAGTCTTGCAGATCTACGTCTTCGCCCTCTGTGTGTGGACCGGTGAGGTCGTCCACAGTCCACCCGTTCGTCGTTCAGGGGTCTCGTTCTCCAACTTTCTCCCTCGGACTCAGTGGGGACGGGGGAGAGGGTCCCCACCCACTCGGAAATCCTTTCCGTATTGAAGCCAACTACTCGGACCGATATGGTTCGGATACCTATGGCCCGGACCTATATCTGGGTCTTGACGGTACCCAAGTTCCCGTACCGGAAGACTCACGTCGTCCGATTAATCCGGTGGGATTGGGGTGGGATAGTCTGTTCAGATTGACCTCACATCCGACTTTGGTTCGTAGTTCCAGTTCCCTTGGTCGACCGGAGAACCGGAGTCAAAAGTCCAATACAACTCACACCGGTCTCGACCACGTCAGGGACGAGGGGTCTGGACTCTGGGTCTTCCTTTGATTGGTTCTCGGTGCCGGATGCCGTACAGGGACCCGGGGTCACGACACATCAAGGGTTCCTGCAGTAGTATGGACTTGACACTGTAGAGTCCTGTGTGTCTCGGAGTGGAAGTCGGAGATTCCTTTTTCGGGGTCTTCGGAAAGATTCAACTAGACAGGGTGAGAGGACAGTGGACCTGTAGTGTCTTCTGGTGTCTTCTTCGCCTCGGGGTCGTCTTGAGACATGTGTGTCGCGTGAGTGGTCTGTTAGTGTGTGTGAGTGTAGGTGCGTATTAGTGTACCACGGGTCCCATGGGGGTGGGATGGGTCTCCTGACCCGGGGAGAATGTCCCAGGGAGAAGGGTGGCACGGGTAGGACTGGTGGGACGGTAGGACGGAGTCGGGGAGGGAGAACGGTGGAGAGAGGCGGCCACAGGCCAATTCTCCGGTGAAGAGGATACGGGATGGGGGTGGGGGGTTGGGGCAGTGGTGTTTACAGTGGGTCTTTCCCACGTTCTTTTCCAGTCCACGGGGTTTTTTTTTTTTGGTGTGTTGTCGAGGTTGTCCTTTATACGGCACTTTCATTCTTCACACTGAGGACCCGTCCCCCCGCCCCTCCGCCCCCGAGGCGGACCGTCGGCGTCACGTCCGTCCGTCCGGCCACGCCCAGAGGTACGGGTGGGCCCTCTTCGCTCTCGTCCCGGCCCCGTTACGTCTTCGACCGGACCGAGTGTCCGGGCCCTCCGCAGCCCGGTCCGGTCTCGGCGTGTGGCACCTACAAGACACTTGCCAACAACTTTCTTTCCGTCAATTACCGTGGACTCTGTCTTGTGGTCTTTCCTTGACTACGGTTTGGGTCCTTTCGGGTGAAGTGATTCCTACCGGCCCCCGGAGATCCGAGGCGCCCCTCCCAGTCCTGGCCGACCGAAACCCTGGGTCGGGTGGCGTCGGCCGACGGGGCCTCGTGGGTCCTCCGAGTGCTCAGGAGGACCCGCCTGCCAAATCTGCGGCCACCCCGGCCTAGAGGTCGCCCAGGCGTGACACCAGGTGTTGGTGACGGGGCTTTGGGGGAGGACGTGGGGACCTAGGAGTAGGACAGTGGAGGGGGGTGGTACCCTGCCGACTGCCGGCCGCGCCCCTTCCGGAGGAGAGTCGGAGGACCAGCGGGCGTGGGGTGAGACTTTTTCCCCAAGACCCGTGGCGGCGGAGCCGGAGGAACCGGCGGAGGGGAGGGGACACAAGGTGGCCTTTTCACAGCCCGGTGGACACCCGGAGGGGGAGGGGACGGGCCCGACGGCCCTCGACGCGCTGCGGGGGCGGGGGAAGGGCCCCCTGGTCTGACTTGGCGCCGCCGCCCGCGACGCGCCCCCTCGCCCCGGCCGCCCGCCCCGGGCCCGCGGTTCGGCGCGGAGAGCGCGAGCTCGTGGCGGAGAGGCCGGCCCTGACGCCCGACGCCGCCCGAGGCCGAGGGTCCGTCAAACCCGACGCGGAGGTCCGGCCCCTGGACGCAGGCGACTGCCATTCAGTCCCGGGCCGGCCGGGGCCGCGCCCCCCGGCGCCCATACCCCGGAAGGGACCGCGCCTCGCCCTCGCCCGCTCACCCCGCGACCCGTCCGCCCTCCTCGGCCGCCCTCCTCGAACGCACTCCCTACGATCCCCAGCGCCAACGCTCGCCGGGCCGGGGTCCCGAGCGGACGGGCGGACCAAAGGGGCGAGGGGCCGGGAGGGGTTATAAAGGCTGCCTACTCCCGCCCTCGCGTGCCTCTGACGTCGCCCGCGGGAGGCCCCGACCCATCAGGTCCCAACGCGTCCGCGGCCCCCGGGTAGCGGGTTTAGATCCAAGGGGGTGCTGGGGAGTGCACCTTTGACCCCTCTCAGTCGGAAGGTCTGAACTCTCTCGACCCTAGAACCGCCGACCGTCCTTCCTCTCTCAATTGACGGGACCTCCCACTGGTGCCCTGCCCTCGGACGGTGACCTTCTCCACTTTCGTGGAGCAAACCGTATTTAATACGTTCGTGACCTCTACGGGTCCTCGGGTGAGGGACGCGACCCGGCGGGAAGGAAGGGACCCCGGGTCCTGGTCGAGGATGTAGAGAACGGCCGAGTCCACGGTCCGAAGCGGTCTCCAGTCGGGCCAGGCACGCGGACCGTCTCTTCACGTGTCAGGCGCTGACCGGCTTGGGGTGGGGGCGTTTGGGCGACCGAGGAGAGTCCCGAGGGAAGGCGAACGGGGGTGATCACACCTATGCAATCACAGGTCACGGACCTGAGTCGGACGAACCCCACCCCCACCCCCTCGGACCGTCGTCAGTCACTACTACGACCGGCACGGTCGGCCCCGGCCGCCGACACCCGTGGTCTTGAAGGAAGTCCTGGCGAGCCTCGAGGAGAGAGCCCTAAGAATGAAATACCTCCTCGTCTGGCTCTGAGGAAGGAGGGACTTGACGGACCTAGGCCCGCGTCCGGGGTCCCCCGGAACCGCGACAAGAACCTGTAGACGCCGAGAAAGAGACGCGGGGTCCTGAAGTCCGGAACGGGTCTCGACCCGTTCTCTCTGGACTTCGGGTAAGAGCCCCAGAGGCGGTCGGGGAGGGTTTTAGACAGGAAGAACCGTAAGAGGAAAGAGGGTCACGGATCCTTGATCGCGGGAGGGGGTGGGTGTCGAGAGGGGACGTCTTTCGTGGTCTGACGAGGAGGGTGTGGTTCGGACTTTGTCTTCAGGTCTTGGGGTCGACCAGCGTAAGACTCTCGAAAGAGGTGGGCGACGATTCCTAGAAACGGGTTTCCTCACAGGACCGGTCGGGGGTCCCCGAGTGGGGACAGGGGACTCGGACCCGGATAAGGGTGACCCCACTGACCACCGTGTGACGACCCAGCGGGACTCGGGGGAGGGGGGATCGGTGGTTCTCGTCGTCTACGAAGACCCCAGGAACAGTAGTCACGACGGGTACGTGTTTACCCTCTCGGGACTCGGCCGAGGGGGTCGTGTCTTCGACGGCCCCGCCTACGAGTCGATCTATTCGGGATACGGGGGTCGGGTCGAGACCCTAAGGTACCGTCCGTACCTCGACCAGGGTACCTTTCAAGACCTACGTCCAGTCGATTATAATGGTCGGTGGTAGGGAGGTCCCGGGAACTTGAGTTCTTTAACTATTCTCCGGTCTGCTTTTAAGGTTTGTTCCGAAATATCCACGACCTTGACGTCGTGTTCCTTCGTTTTCGTTCTTCGTCCACGGGAGTGGGCGAGGGGCTCTCCTCGACGAAGTCAGGACTTTGCCTCACTGTCGTCCCCGCCCAGACACCCCCCTCCGTCCTCCGTATCAAATCCACCAGTCAGGGTGACGAACCACCACGACACCCTCCCCAGGACTTGTGGTGGGACGAGGGTCGTGGAGGTTTTACATCAAACAAACACTGAAGAACATAGAAAAACGGGTTCCACACGTGTCTGTAACAATAAAAATCAGTGAATGTCAAAGAAACATAACACAACGAGTGACCCTGTCAACAGGTCCACACTCGTGAGACCATCTCCTAGGGTCCAGGATCGGACAGAGTGGGTGTGACGGTCCGGGTGTCCGTCCCGGGTGAGGGAACCGGAGGGAAAGACCCTCTAAGACTTTTCCGAGTACTCAAGGGAATAGACTGGAGATCGGGGGGAGAGGGTCGTTGTTCACGGTGTCTGAACCCCTTCCCACAGTCGGTCCTCAGACACGACTCACTCCCCATCCAAGCCTTACTTCGTCTTTCTGGCAGACGTGAGACCGGAACGAAGACCGAGGAGGGCGGGGGGTAGATGTTTCACCCCAGCGGTTGACAAGGGGTCCCGGTTGTCGAGACTGGGGTGACCCTCTTCGTTCCGGACGGGGGGTCGTGCGGTAGAGAAACCTCGTTCCGACTGACGTCGAAGGACTCTCGGGTCGGTCTGCGGATAGGGAGGTCTTACTTCCAGAAGGACGGTAACGACGACCGACGGGAGGACCCACACCTCGCTCCACTCCACGGGGTCCGGGGTCCGGAGGTTCGACCGGCACCGGCACAGTGACCACGGTGAGTGAGGGGGGGGTGGTGGAGGGGACCTCCGGAGTCCGGACGGGACTGTGAACCTGTAGTGACCTCGGGGAGGTCCCGGTCCTAGACCACAGGAACAGGAAGGCCCAGAGGTCGGACCCCGGGCGCACGGTATCCCCGGGGTAGTCACGGACACGTTCTCCCCCACGGGAGCTCGGAGACCCAGTCCCGACCCCCCCGGGTGACCTTCTGAGGAGCTGTACTCTGACGTAGGGAGGGGACGTCGGGTGACGGACCACACGAAGTGGACGGTCCTATTCGTTTCGTTGACCCTGACGGACTTTGGTTGGTAGACGAGGCTGTGGCTGTCAATGACGCACTGCCAGAGACGTAGGCGGCCGGAGTCACTCACGCCCACGACCCGCCGGTCCGAGGGAGGGTAGGGGGGTGGGGAGGAGGTGAATGTCGGAGTAAAGGCCACCACGTCTCTTGCACCACTTGAACCCGATGAGGGACATGTTCAAGACGAGGGGCTAGACGCCGAGGTGCTCGGAGTTGGAGCCGAACCGCAGGTACCTGTGTAGGACGACGGTCTCGAAAGACACGTTGTAGTCGCGCCGGCCGGCACCCGGGGCCCGATCGCGGGGGCACGACCCGGACCCCGAGGACGAGTCGGACGACCGCCGAGACGACGCCAAACCTGGGACTGACGGGTCGGGGCCGAGGGTTTCGAGTCCTTCCTTCCTTTCGGGTCTGGGTTCTCCTAGAGGTTCGGTGACGGAGACTGAGGAGTGGGACGATCAGGGTGGAAGAGTCGGGACCCAGGGGTGTCCGTCCGGAGAGGGGACATGGGTGTCGACGGTCGAGGGGAATGGAGGTCCAGTCGGAACGACCCCCTTGGACCCTTGCCTCGGACTTTCAGACCCTCAGTCTTGGCTCAGGGTCCCTGTGAGACCCTCCCCGAGGATTAGGGTCCGGAGGGACGGGGGTTCACGGCTTCTACACGACACACGTCTTCCACACACCAGGTACGCGGGTCGACCCGTACACACTCACACAAACCCCCTTCCCACCCCCAGTCTTCGCACAGACCTCGGGGTTGGCGGTCGTGTCTCGGGGCCAGGGACCATAGAGACGTGTGCAGGAACAGTAAAGTGAGTGAATCTCCCACCGGAAACCCCTCTGTCCCGAAGGGGACAAGGGTCCAGATCTAATGACTGGGTTCTTAGACGAGGGCAGGGTCTAGGGTGTCGACGGGTGGGGAGGGAGGTGGGGTGTGAGGACGACGAAACAACGGAGTTTATTTGTACAAAGGTGGGAAAGACCGAGACGACACCGGGAGTCGGACTCTAGTGGGAAGGGCAGCCCCAGGATCACTCCCCCCGTCGTCTCGAGGTCTCGGAGTCCATATTTCCCCAGACTGTCAAGGGACACTACCCCGAGGTGGGACTTCGGGTGAACCTCCGGGAACCCCTCTCACCAGTGGGTTCAAATGTCCATCGACGGGAGTCGACCCACCCTAGTAAACTAGAAGTCCTGTCCTGACCTGACCTGTCCCTCTGACCTCACCCCGTTCCCTCCACCAGTCGGGTCAAGATCCACCCTCCGTCCTGGGATGTCTTCCTCCCTACCCTAACCTTCCCTCCTCTGGTGAGGTGTGCAAGACCCTGAACCCATCCCGATAGACCCGGTCAACCCGACGTTTCCTGTGTGTCGTACCTACCCACCCCCCTCCGTGTGTCCTCGACTCATTCCCCCTCGTTCCTGGGACAGGGTTCCCACACACCCTCCCTGAGGGGACCTCTTCCCGACTCCACGACGAGGGACTCGAGTACGGATGAGGGGTCGTTCGGGGTGGCACCAGAAGCCGGTCGGTACCTGGGGGTCCCAGACGTCACCCCGGACTCAAGATTCGGTTCCCCTAAGAAACTAATCCGACCACCGGGTCCTCGTCACCTAGGTCCTAACGTCCCACCACCCTTACTTGTGTCGTCTCGAGCCGGGTCCGGTAGGTCCTCGAGGATACACGAACCCAGGTTTCGGGTTCCTAGTGACACGTCGTCCCGTCCCGTCACCAGTGACGCCCCGAGCCCAAGACCGGGTACAGTACCCGGGACCAGTGCCCCGTCCACTCGTCGAAACGTGTCTGCCCGGGACACTGTGGGTGCTCCCGTCACAGGAGTAACGGTGGTTCCTTCTGAGGTCGGTTGTGAACTCCAACTCGTGGTTCCGCTACTATCTCGAGGTCCCTTCCCGTCCTCCTCAGACGGGACTCTTTGACTCCACCAGGTCGTCCTACCCCTCCCCTTCCTCTAGGTCCGGGTCGGATGTATAACACCTTCCTAGATCTTCGTGTAATGTCGTCAGACCAACTCTGAGACCCCACCATTTTTACAGCTCTAAGTAAATCCCCGGTCTGGTCGTAATTTTTGGTTTTGTCCTTTGTTTCCTCTTCTTTAGTCTCACAGGGGATCCTTACGACCAATGGGGACCTCAGGACTCGGGATTTTCGTCTTTCGAGTTCCTGAAGGGACCACCAGGTCACCTCTGACGTGTAGGTGACGTTCCCCGAGCCCAAACAAGGAACCAACCCCTTGGTTCTAAGGTGTGCGATGGGCCACGCCGTTTTTTTTTTTTTCTTCGTTTTGGTCTTACGACGAGGGGTGGTCAGGTCAAGGTGTTCCTAATTTAACGTCGGTAGGTTACCCCTCTTGTCCTCCTTCGGAAGACACAGAACCTGCACGCGGGGATCTATCGATTCTACACCCAGATTCCTTTTTAAGGTTACTGGGGGTTAAGAACGTAGAAGGGTATGCATCTTTCGTGATTTTAGTAATTGTACTCTACAGACAGAAAACACCAATCGACATTTGATGGACCACGCTTCTCGGTTGAGCAACCCTTTCTGGGATTACGACCCTTTCTAACTCCCGTCCTCTTCCCTTACTGTCCCCTGCTCTACCAACCTACCGTAGTGGCTGAGTGACCTGTTCGAGGCCCTCTATCACTTCCACACTCCCAGCGTCCGTCCTTCAGGTCCCCGGACCTCCTTTATCCGACGTTGTCAGTCTGTAAAAAGAGAGAGAGAATCCGTCGTCCTCCTTCGTTTGATGTTCACAGTCTAAAAAAGGGAAGAGATATGTTTTAATTTTCCCCCAAACAAAAATTTAAGACACAACGGTACTACTATAGACCAAGGTTGACTTGACTTGAAAAGAATTTGGAACTCGATTGGTTGCTTAAAAAGAATACCTTTACAAAAGGAATTCGATACAATGCAATACAATTACTTGATACATAAATGGGATCTGAGAGAAGTTCAGCCAAGGTGGATACTTAGTCTTGGTTATTACTGAGTTGTTTGGTCATACAAAATGAGTATGTTTACAAGAGGATTAGACACAATTACTTTGATATATAAACATACCTTTAGACGGAAAGAAGTTCCAAAGATAGTTAGCAAATTACCGGGCCCTACTGAGTGGACCACCGTTACAATAGAGTTACGTACAACACCCACTCCCCGCACCACGGTACGAGACTCAAGACTCTGTAAAGGAAAGAGATTAATCGTCGGACGATCATCCATACACATTTTCCTTTACCGTCGGGTGAGGTGACACGAACGGACCTCTCAGGCTACCTGTCTCCTCGGACCGCCCGATGTCAGGTACCAAACGTTTCTCACTGACTTGCTGTTCTCAACTGACGGACATAAAGGGTTAGCTTTTTTAAGTGCATCTAGGCTGAAGAGGGGATGGAAACGTCTTGTAAAGGAGTCTCGATGACTCTCCGGTAGAGGGTCCGATCTCAGGAGTCGTTTTTTCTGACTTTGACACATTCGTCCATCCAATCTCTCAGGGACCTCTTTCTCAGTCCTTACCGAAAGAACTGTATTCTTTTCGGTACAACACTAGATTCGGACCGGTGTCTCGAACGGGAACTTGTACCAGTCCTTAGTCACCAGAAGCCCCCTGTTTCCTTACGACCCTGTCTCCTTTTCGTCAGTTTGTTCTCACGCCACTATTATGTTTCGTCCCAGGATCAAGGAGGAGTTCCCCTGATGCACTATTATACAGAGACTCAAGACATCCCGAAGGGTTCACGGCGATCACCATTTCTTGGGTGAACGGTTACGTCCTCTATATTCTCTGAGTCCAAGATAGGGACCCAACCCTTCTAGGGAACCTCTTCCCATACCGTTGGGTGAGGACGTAAGAACGGACCTCTTAGGGTACCCGTCTCCTCAGACCACCCGATGTCAGGTATCCCAGGGTTTCTCAGTCTGTGCTGACTCGTTGATTGTGAAAGTGAAACCCGATACAGTAGGAAAATTTCGAACACGGGACGGGTGAAGGGAGGACAAAACTCTGGTCGTTCCGACCCGTCACCACTACTTTCCCTGTCTCACTTCTTTGCTTCATCCACTAATTTATCAATGAGGGTGATTCCCTGGTATTCATTTCTTTTTTCATACCCTCTGGAGACATTCAATTACCAGTGAGTTCTTTCGTCCGAACGAATCGTTGTTTCGTGTGTTGTCTTCGTGTTCTGTACAGGGGTTTGTTACCACCTTACTCTGAGTTTAGGACAATTTAGTTGAAAATTTTTCACGTGTTGCACTCTCAAAGTTCACTTCAAAACATCCCCCGTTTTACTTCTGACGTCGGGTCCTCTGTCGTGGAGTCTATCGAGACTCTTTGACGAGGTTTCTCCGTCCACCCCTTTCTAGTTATATATACACTAAAACCACTTTCCCTCTAGGACGTTAGTTCGTGTATAAAAACATCCGAAGCGATCAGTACTCTTCGTCTACAGTGGTGTTTCCTTAAATCACGAAAAGGTCTATACTCCTCTACGTTCTTGACCCAACTATTATAGTCGAGGATTTTTGTAGAATGACTTCTGTACAGTTAAAGGGCTCCCATGTCTTACGGAGTAAGAACTAGAGGCTACATTTGAGGAAGTCCCTCACAACCTCCAGTCGTCGGTGTCGTCGTGTACGAAATTAGGAACCTCTGTCGTTCACGGTTAAACATCAACTGTCACTGGCGGAAAAACCAGAAAAACGTGTAAAGGTATCGTGGTCCTGTTAGGGTCAGGTTGTTACATTTTTGTTCTTCTGAAGGGACGGTCTGCACGTCCTCCTCGACCACTCCTTTCAAACTGTAGATGAGTTCTTACTCATTCTTCTACCGGAAAAAAGGGAAGGGTTGAAGAAGATGTTATTTTTGTTACATCGGGTGGGTCGGGACTACCGTCACGGGACGGGTCACCGGGTGTGATTGTTCGGCAACGGGAAGGACAGGGAGACGGAGGGCAACCTAAGGAAGACGTGACTTCTGGGGTGAGAACTGACTCAGGACTTTGTGTCCGGTCCGGTCTCCTTCTACGGGTCGACCTGTACTGGTAGTGTCAGTCCTCTGTGGCCTCGGGTCCCCGTCTGCCGTCACCTTCCTGTCGACGCATTGGTTGCGAGATAAGGGTGCGTACGATTGGAGTCGAAAGTAGAGACACGTGTCTGATAAAACGTCCACTATTATCAGACAATAATGAGATGGGTGTTGATGTGTCGCTTTACTTTTCGTCCCGAGTCTCGGAGGACCACTGACACTGGGAACCTCTGGAGGACCTTCGTCGACTGCTAAGAGAGGTAAGGACGACGGGGAGGGGGTGACCCCCGCCGATCCTCCGGGTCTGAGACGTCCTCACCTCCCTCCGACGCACCCCGACCCGCCCCCTCCCCGTCCTCCTCCTCGGGTCCCGAGACTCAAAGGTAAAGGGCGTCGGGCTCTCTCCCGTCCACCCCTCCCCTCCCCGTCCCCTCGGGGTCCTCGCCTTCCCCTCCCCGCCCCTCCCCTTTCCCCCGTAGAGAGCCCGAGACGAGTCCTGAAAGAGAGGGAGGGTGGAGGGCCGTAGACGGGTCCGCGGCGCGACAGGTCAGGTCCGTGTGACACCAGTCTACAGGTCTGAGGGGTCAGAGTCGCGAGTCCTTGGGTACACTACGGACGCAAAGGGACGTCGGTATGAGTCGAGGCAGACCAGGCCGGGGCGGGGGAGCGGACGGGGAGGGTCCCTCGGGACTTGGGCAACGGACGTCCCTCCGCCTGTCAGGACGGGTCGTAGACCGGAGGAGGGTACTACGGACAAACCACGGGTGTCGGGTACGGTCCCTCCTGAGCCGCAGGGGAGGAGGGATTAGAATCGTAGTGGACGTAACGGAACGACGACGAGTGGACGCTGAAGGTTCCCGGGTTGGACGACCGATCCCGGAGAGTGAGGTCCCGACAGAGTACTGGGACCTACAGGTCGTCGATACCGACCTGGACTGAAACGAGACGGGATCGAAAGTCTCAAGGAGACCGGGGATGGACCGAGGGGAGCCAGACCCTCTGTGGTCTGGCAGGGGACCCGACAACTGACTCGGTCTCGTATCACCCTGAGGGGAGAGACTCGGGGCTGGTGCCCGTGAAAGATCCTGGGGACTTATTTTTCCTTTATTGGAGTCGTCTTTTCTGGGACTACGAACCTTCCTGACTTCCGTCCTCCTCTTCCTCTCCTGTCTCCAACTCCACCAACCTACCATAGTGTTGAGTCACGTGTACTCAAACTCGTCCGAGGCCCTCAACCACTACCTGTCCCTTCGGACCCCACGACGTCAGGTACCCCAGAGTTTCTCAGCGTGTACTGACTCCCTGACTTGTTGTTCTTCGGAGTCGTCTCCCACGTGACACCCTCCTGTCGGGGGACCTCTTTGGGCACTGTCAGGACCCTTCCTTTCGTAAACTCCAGACCCACGGTTCACGTCCACCGCCCGCGAGATCCATACCCTCGACGACCCTGTACCCAATCAGACTTCCAGGTAGCTTCATTACTACGACGAAAAATTATACGACAGACCCAACCAGTATCACTTCCTCCTTTGTCTATCTCGACCTGAGGTAGAACCCGACCGACGTTTGTAATCCGATGTAGGAGGGTTACCTGAGACTTGAAACACGGGACCCAGATATCTTTACCGTATGGTCCCTGAACGGACCTCCAGACCACCGGACCACCGATCCTCAGACCCGAAGGCTACGTCCCCCGCGTCCAAACTAGGGTCCAGCCCCTTGATTCTAGGGTGTACACGTCACGCCGGTTATTTATTTATATTAATTTTTTTTTTTTTTTTCTTTACCGTATGGTTACCTTTTGGTCTAGGGGTCCATTTTCTCGGAGTCCTGAACATGAACCTGAGAGACAACGGATTTTCTTATACGATTAATAGAGACATTGTCTTGTTTCACCATTTAAGGTAATACAAATAGTCCTACACTGGTGTCCGGATAATCATTTACAGGTGACAAATAGATCGGAACACTGTGTACTTAGTACCCAATTGAAACTAGCATAGAGAGAAAATGGAACAGGTCTGATCAAAGTTCCTTAAACCCCTCCACCCAAACTCGTTTATGTGAATTCCATATATTCTAACAGTGTTTTTGACCAGCCCCAGAAACCGATTCTCCTCTGAGACGGAACCCGGGCGGCCACATTATTTGACGTGAGGTGATAGACGTAATAGGAAGACTCACTCAAACAAAGGGCCTTGCGCACCGATATTGTAAACCACGTAACCGGTCCTTTGAGGAGTGAAACTCCTCTGTTCAGAGTAAACCCTGATGAGGCTTCGGAACACTGAACTTAGAAGATCTTCCCCCTTCTGCGGAGCGGGAAGACCTTCCTAAGACGCAGAGTTACCGGCCTGGAAAGTGCAATCGTCCATCACATGTCGTCGTCCCTTTGACTCACGAGTCCACTCCTCCTTGGGTGGGCCGTCCCACCTTCTCCCCCGGGCTAGTGGGGGGACCCTCCCTGATCTTCCCCGTGTCTGGGTGTCCCCGGACCTTATCCGTCTCCCGCTAACGAAACATGTGTCCAGGTGCCCACACGATCCCGAATCCTTCCTTTAAACGTTTCCAGTAAATCCTGCACACAGGTGCGGTAGAGTCCCTTTTAATAATGGTCGCTAGCGGTCCCCTAAAAATCCTATCCTTTGAAAAGGGATATACGAGTATAAGGGGACCTCCACAGGGCAGACGACACTTTAAGAACTGGGGGAGCCTTAACAGTCCGATCTTCCTCTCCCTATGTATTCACTCATACTTAACCGAAAAGGCCTCTGCCGCACCCTGTACCCTATAAATTGGGTAGACAAAAGTAGGCGTGGACTAGTTCGGGTGGTTCCGTCTTGTCTGAAATTCCCTCTTTGTCAGAACCTGGTGCACCACAAGACCAAGTTGGAACGGCTGGCTACTGGACGGGGAGGGGGTATAACCTACTGCTGCGTGGGTGGTCGGGACACGAGGTGGTCCGGGCCTCCGGCGGAATAACGGGCTAGGTCCCGGTCCACTTCAGGACGTCGTCGGCGACGAGGAGCCGGTCGAGAGGACCTCCAGCATCTCGACAGTGGAACCGTCCGAGGCTAGGGCCACTGTCTTCGGAGACCGGTTGTGAAGGTCCTTGACCGCGGTCGGCTTGACGGGTTTAATATGGGAGGAGAGGGCCACTCATGACTATCCTTCCCTTCCCTCGGGAACCTTAATTCGTCTCTGATGTGAGACGGTCAAGGAGAATACAGTCAAGGAGAAAGATGGGAATATCGTCTTTCACTTCTCCTTGATTTTTCGGAGAACTACTTTCACTTACCCCTCTCACTTTTTCAACCGAATTTCGAGTTGTAAGTCTTTTGCTTCTAGTACCGTAGACGAGGGTAGTGAAGTACCGTTTATCTACCCCTTTGTCACCTTTGTCACAGTCTGAAATAAAAACCCCGAGGTTTTAGTGACGTCTACCACTGACGTCGGTACTTTAATTTTCTGCGAATGAGGAACCTTCTTTTCAATACTGGTTGGATCTATCGTATAAGTTTTCGTCTCTGTAATGAAACGGCTGATTCCAGACAGATCAGTTCCGATACCAAAAAGGTCGTCAGTACATCCCTACACTCTCAACCTGACACTTCTTCCGACTCACGGCTTCTTAACTACACAAACCTGACACCACAACCTCTTCTGAGAACTCCCAGGGAACCTGACGTTCCTCTAGGTTGGTCAGGTAAGACTTCCTCTAGTCGGTACCCTAAAGAAACCTTCCTTACTACGATTTCGACTTTGAGGTCATGAAACCGGTGGAGTACGCTTCTCAACTGAGTAACCTTTTCTGAGACTACGACCCTCCCTAACCCCCGTCCTCCTCTTCCCCTGTTGTCTCCTACTCTACCGACCTACCGTAGTGACTGAGCTACCTACACTCAGACTCACTTCAGGCCCTCAACCACTACCTGTCCCTCCGGACCGCACGACGCCAAGTACCCCAGCGTTTCTCAACCTATGCTGACTCGCTGACTTGACTTGACTGCGAGACGGTCTCTCGGCCTCCCTTGCTTTCTCCTGTCTGTTCTCTAAACGTTACGATCGACGACGAGACCCTTTCAGATAGAGCTCGGGAGACCTTTTGGAGGAGACGGGGTCCCTGTCCTGCCAGGAAGTTGGCCAGGGTTGCCTCCGGGGCCTGGGGCAATGTCGGTTTGGTCACACCGGCTACGATTCCAAAACCGGTGACCTTCTTACTTACGGGATTCCGTTCCTTCTTCTCCTTCGAGGGCGTCAACACCCCGAACGACTGAACCTTTAATTTATCCCGACGGCCCCGAGTCTCTATAGTCCAGGGACTCTCGGGTACCATTGGAATCTTCACCCCCTGGTTTAGTAACTGAAGAACCACCTATGTCCTCGTCTTGACAGTCATCATTGTTTTAGACACCGTGGTGACAGGTTTTTCTGATGACGACATTGACTCCATAGCCCTCTTCTCTACTAATTTAACAAAACGGTCGGGTCTTTTACAGTCTACCCCCCTGTGGTTCACTAAGTACTCAAGGAGATGTAAGGACTCGCGGGTCATGGGGACAACCCTTCTCTGAACGAGAGGTTTGAGCCTCGTGTTCACTGAAAGAGGGGGCTCCTCTCCGGGTGGAAGGTCTACCCGTGATACTGAATAAACGACAGAGAGTTATGGTGGGGTTCTACTCCCCTCCAACGTACTCGGCGGGTTCCTTCTTGGTCTACCCGGTCTTCTCGTACTCTCTCTCGATTAAGTTAATAAGGGACTCCAGACCCGCTTTCTGTTGGGGGAGGGGGGTCCAACCGATTTGTAGTTCGGGGTCACTAATGTCTTGAGTTTGGTCCGTGGTAGGACCAATCTTTCGCGGTCATGGACGATGGCCATCTCCGGACCCGCCCGTATGACGGGGTGTAGTTATCTAACTTTGTTCGCCCGTAAGATCCTCTCACGGTCAGCCGAACCTTATGCGGCTAGGACGGTCAGTTTTTCCTTCCTGTCCTGATATCCGGACATGCCCTAGAGTCCGATCAGTCGGTCCGACGACACTGAAATGTGGGGTGACAGGGTTTGGGGATATGGAATGACTCGGAGGAGGGCGGCTCCTGATTTCAAATATGAGCGGATTTAGAGTTCCTACGGAAGACACATGCGGAGCGGGGTCGCAGTGTCGGGTAGAAACGGAAACTTACCCTTCTAGGTCAGCCCCCGTGGTTTGTTGTCGAGTGGACCTGAGGGGATGTTCCCAAATTCTTGAGGGGTCGGTAGAAACCCCCTTCGGAACCGAAGACTGGACCTGAGTAAGGTAGACCTTCTCATACCTACAACCGAGGATGTTATACCCCTACTGGACGACGACCGACGACTCTGGTTCCTTTTTANCTCTCTCGATTGAGTTAATAAGGGACTCCAGACCCGCTTTCTGTTGGGGGAGGGGGGTCCAACCGATTTGTAGTTCGGGGTCACTAATGTCTTGAGTTTGGTCCGTGGTAGGACCAATCTTTCGCGGTCATGGACGATGGCCATCTCCGGACCCGCCCGTATGACGGGGTGTAGTTATCTAACTTTGTTCGCCCGTAAGATCCTCTCACGGTCAGCCGAACCTTATGCGGCTAGGACGGTCAGTTTTTCCTTCCTGTCCTGATATCCGGACATGCCCTAGAGTCCGATCAGTCGGTCCGACGACACTGAAATGTGGGGTGACAGGGTTTGGGGATATGGAATGAATCGGAGGAGGGCGGCTCCTGATTTCAAATATGTACGGATCTAGAGTTCCTACGGAAGACACATGCGGAGCGGGGTCGCAGTGTCGGGTAGAAACGGAAACTTACCCGTCTAGGTCAGCCCCCGTGGTTCGTTGTCGAGTGGACCTGAGGGGTCGGTAGAAACCCCCTTCGGAACCGAAGACTGGACCTGAGTAAGGTAAACCTTCTCATACCTACAACCGAGGATGTTATACCCCTACTGGACGACGACCGACGGCTCTGGTTCCTTTTTACGACCCTTCCCTGTTTTCGTGACGAGCTCCACGACGACCTTCGTCCAATGGCCCACAGCTTCTTCCGTGTCTAGACGTTCCTCCTCCATTTCATAGACCCCAAACAAAATTTCTTCCTGTGTTCCAAGTCTGGGATCAACCCAGGATATATGACTGCCGTGATCGGACTATTTTGTTCCTGCTGCCGACAGTCCAAGCGGTTTCGTCTTCCCCGGTAGTTCTGACTTTTCCCTACCACCCTTAACGGTTCACCGTTTAATAACCATGGCCTCCTCGACCGTGTGTGAGACCATTCGGTTTGTGTGGTTCGCTGGGTGGATCCGGTACGACGGACGAGTGTCCAATTACGACGGAGAGCCCATAAGTCTGTTTTTGGAGGCCCATAAGTCGACTTTCCGTGCGACGGGAAACTTGTGGACCCTCACCTGAAGTGACTTTACTTTGGAGTGGCTGTGTAATGGACGACTAGTACCATACATGCAAGAGCCCTGCCCATCTTCGAAAAGGACGGACCTGACTTTCTTGTAGTCTTCATCGGGCCACGGACGAATCCCTTTATTAAGGGTCTACACCTAAAGGACGGTCTTAACCTAGTCTGTTACCGGGCCGAAAACATCGACTAAATCATGTTTTTCATTTGTTTTGAAATTTGTAGTTTACCCTTGACGTGTGACGTATATCCGGGTCTCAAGACTCTACCACCTCACTTGTTTGGCCTATAATTTCTCTGAGAGGTTCTCCTAGTATCTCTGACTGGCGAGGACCCACCTGAACGAAGGCTGCCGAGACGAGTCTGAGTCCTACTGGGGTGTCAGGGTTCCGATAAGAGGTGTCCTTTGACACATACCCTCCGGGGGAGGGTATTATTTTGTCCACAGTTGTTTAAACGGAGTCCATTCCCCTTTATCCTAAAGTGTCGTCTACCTTGACCCATTCCATTATTTAGCCCATTGATTCAAACATGTTCTTTGCCACGGCAAGGGGGAACCCCTTGTCTAAGTACTCTAATGCGAACCACTGGTTCATGCCCAGTTTCTAACCTTTGGACTAAACGATCGGGGAACCACTTTCCCGGGAATACAATAAGATTGATGGGGTGACGTCAATTTCACCGTCTATAACGGGGAGCCTAGGTAGTATGCTCCCACTTCTCTTGTATGGTGCGTCTGGGTTTTTTGCGACTCACCTGACGTGTCCCCCTGGGGCGACTGGGAGCTCTCTGATTCTGGTAGGAATTCTTCCTCCTTTTCTCCTAGGACCTGCTCGGGGAAGTCCTACTTCGACGTGTCAGTTGAGGACGACGAACCGGAGTAGTTGCACGTGTAAGGATGCGGTTGAGGGTGTTGTGGAGGTAGACAACCCATACACCCCGAGACGGAGACACTGCCTACCTGAAGGGACCACCGACAGTGGCGAGGCGGTTCCTCTAAAATTTGGCGAGACGAGAAGAGACCCTGTGTTAGTATTAGAGAGGGACGAGAGACCCATATTCGGTCTGGATGTCAGTTATCTGAATCCAGTATCCCAATGTAAAATATATTTGAGGTCACATTGTTTTCGGATTGGATGTTGTTGGGGGTCATTTAGATAGAATAAATGTACGATCCACCTGTTCTAGACACAAAGTCACCATGCTCATATAACAACGGAATAAGTATGGGAGATATTCCTGTTGTCTATAATACTAATTTCATCTCCGGAACTGATTAAAGTGTTTTGTCCGGGAGAATCTATCTAGTTTTCGGTAGGTTCGGAATTTACTTCTCGTTTAGGTCTACTCTTTTCACCCTTAAGTTTTGTCTTACCGAAACCTGTATGAGTGTCAACGAGTTCCTCCCTGGACCCGATATTAATTCCAACTTTCGACACATACGTAAGGACTGAATAGACCGTTACATAGTCGACGAAATCTACTGCACTTTTGGGTCCATTTTCGTTGCAGTTTACTTTAGTAAGGAAACACCTGAACCCAGGATGGAACCCACTTCCCGCTAACCACCTTTTGATATAAATGGTAACAATATCAACGACACTATCAAGACGAAACACCTGGGACTTAAAATGTCACATAAGTTATATGGGAATACTTACTACGAGTATTATACTCAATTCTCGTAGTACTGCCCCCTTACTTCCTCCTTTGTTTGTCTCGACCTGAGGTAGAATCCGACCGACGCTTGTAATCCGATGGTCGTACCAGTGGGAGGGTTGCCTGAGACTTGAAACACGGAACACAGATATCTTTACCGTATGGTTACCTTTTGGTCTAGGGGTCTATTTTCTCGGAGGCCTGAACATGAACCTGATAGGTAACGGATTTTCTTATACGATTAATAGAGACCCACCATTTAAGGTAACACAAGTAGTCCTACACTGGTGTCCGGATAACTATTAACAGGTGACAATTGATGGATCCGAAATCCGTATACTTAGAGCCCAAATGAAACTAATATAGAAAGAAAAGAAAACAAGTCTCATCAAAGTCCCTTAAACCCCTCCACCCAAACCCGGGCATGGGAATCCCATATAGTCCAAAAGTGTTTTTGACCAGCCCTAGGAACCGATTCTCCTCTGAGACGGAACCCGGGCGGTCACATTATTTGACGTGAGGCGATAGACGTAACAAGAAGACTCACTCAAACAAAAGACCTTGGGCACCGATGTTGCTATCGAAAAGAGGGTACCTCGTTCGTAGAAGAGTAAAGTACCGACGTCAGTGGTAGACGTCACTTAAACCTCGGGCTCTTTTATTACAGACAGTGATAAAAGTAACAAAGGGGTAGAAACACGGGACTTCACTACCCCGACAGAACGCTCACGTACGAGGAGCCGAGACAGAGCAGTGTTGTTTCTAAACCTCACCGCCTGTAATTTCAGGGGGAGCCGCACAGTGTCGAGAGCCCAGAACCTGTCCGGCACAATATCGAGAGTCCAGAGGTTGCCTGGCACAATATCGAGAATCTGTTTAGTCACAATGTCGAGTCACAATGTCGAGACAAAATAAATCTATTATCGTCCCTTTAGGTAGAAGCTCCGCACTCCCGTACAGCTGGATCTCTACGCTTCTCTTCTCTTGGGGTCCCGAGCCCCCAACCCCACCCCTTCTCTCTCTCTCGAAACCGAGGAGAAAAATATACAAAAAGAGAGGGGGTCCGGACAGGATACATTTGACCCGAATCGGTCCCCACAACAAACACAATGGACTCCAGGAGTGAGACCAGGAGCCTGGAAGGAAACAAGATAAAAGCGCCCGAAAAGAGAAGGAATAGAAAATCGGTGGTGGTAAGACCTGAGACAAAGGGATAAGATTGATGGATTTCCCTGGTCTACGGAACTAGAAGTAAATAAACTTCTAACCCAAAATTCGGTCGAAAAAGTGAGAAGAGAAAGTGAAAGAGGTTACGTACTTTCACTTTTCACTTTCACTTCAGCGAGTCAGCACAGATTGAGAGTCGCTGGGGTACCTCACGTCGGATGGTCCGAGGAGGCAGGTACCCTAAAAGGTCCGCTCTCATGACCTCACCTCACGGTAACGGTAACCCTCCTTCGGTTAAGACTGAGATGCAACCTTTGACAAAGAAACTGAAGTAAAACAACGAAAACAATAATATTACTATGAATTACCGAACGGACCTCCTGGGACTGGGGGACGGGTTGATATTTGACTTCACGGAAACAAGTCGAACTCTTCCTTTACCGTTGGGTGAGGACATAAGAACGGACCTCTTAGGGTCCCTACCCCCTCTGACCACCCGACGGGAGATACCCCAGCGTATCTCAGTCTGCGCTGACTTCGCTGAATCGTTGTCGTCGTCGTCGTCCTCTCTCTTAGCTGGAACGAGTAGACACTTATCGTCTCTAATTGTGTCGGGAAGGTTTCCGTCCGGTAAGGGAACCTCGACAAAGTGTTCCGACTTCCGGGAAAGGGAAACGAAGGGGTGACGGAGAGGGAGAGACGAGACGGGAAACTGAAGTCAAGGAATAACACAGAAAGGGAGACTAGATATTTTCTCGGACCGTAGGTCTGGGGTCATTCTACCGATAGAACGCCACGATCGGACGGTAAAGAAGCCAGTCGACCGAAAGGCTCATTTCAGGAACGGGGTTGTGGAGCCTAAGTAACCGGACAGCATGCCGCTCGTCTCCCTCGAACCTGGACCATTGCGAAGATTATCGACCGAAGAAGGACTCCCGACCTCCCCCGAAGGAGGACTCCCGACCTCCCCCGAAGGAGGACTCCCGACCTCCCCAGCAGGGGGTTCCTGGTGGGGGAAACAGAGAGGGAGTTGGGAGTCCAGGAGACGACTGTCGGGGGGTAGAGCCCGTATCCCTCGGCTTCTTCGGTGACCCCTGTGTCCACCGGTTTCCTCGTCCGTGCACTCGGGCCCTAACCGAGAGGGACCCTTTTACCGGGACTCGAGACGGGTGGGGGTTCGGACTAAAAGTAGACCCGGGGGTGGGGGTGGGGGTTGTGTGTGTGTGTGTGTGTGTATGTGTGTGTGCGCGCGCGCGCGCCAGGGTCCCAGTCCTGAATCTTGTACCTATCGGGGGGTCCGACCCGACCCCCACCCGTCCTCTCCCCGAGTCTCCGACCTTCACTTTGGACATATACCACCGCAACCCCGGGCACACTCCTTTCGTCCTCTCTGACGTAGGATTCCGGACAGTAAGTAGAATTTCTGTCCTACACTGGACCCGGACTCTCACTCCTTTGGCAACGATCACTTTTGGTCCAAAGGACCTCCGAAGGGAGGGATGTCCACTGTTTCCCTCTAACGTCAGCACCGGTCCGACGGACAGTCCAATTGGTCTCTGTAGGGGGGAGCTACAGATTAGTGACAAGTAAGGGGGAAATTAGAACAAACAAGAGGCTCGTGGATGAACAACACTTTGAGTTAGTATACGTTGTTTCTCCAACGATTGTACATTGGTCAGCGCATCACCCCCCATACTTTACCCCGGAGAGTCTTTGTAGTCCCCGGAACAACCCTTGACTAGGGGTAACCTGGGCGACCGCATTATTTGACATGAGGTGACGGAACTCACAGGAGGCTCCACACACAACACTGAGACCTAAGGTGTCGTCACAGTAAAGTCCCCCTGAGGCTTCTCGAGGTCATGACGTCAGAGAATACAGAGACATTTCTCTAAGTCACTCTCATTTCGCCATCTATGCACTAAATGATCTTATCCTGTCAACACTCCGAATACTCCTCCGTCCGTTCTTTACGGTATGGGGTTCTTGAATCACCCGACATCAAAATATTGGTTTCCTTTTCACCCCACCCCCTCTTCTGGAAGAAAAAGAACTCATCTGCAGTACGAAGGTAGTAATCGAGGAGGAGGTCCAACTCGTCCTCTCAAAAGAGCGGGGCACACCAGTTCGGTCCAGGTGCTTAAGAACAAAACATACACAAGTTTCTGGTACAGGATCCCTAGTAATTGCATGACTCGAGTGACCCGTCCTACACCCAGAGTACACCGGTAACAAAATAGCATACCCCCGTCCAGAGTAGGAAGACAACGTACCAAAACACCAATTCGTTTGGATGAAAGAACTCACTAGTAATTGAATATCCCCAGACGGTATAAAAAGACCCGAAGGTAGTATCGAGTCTGTCATTTCTTAGACGGACGTTACGTCCCCTGGGGTCAAACTAAGGACCCAGTCCTTCTAGGGGACCTCTTCCTTTATCGTTGGGTGAGATCAGAAGAACGGACCTCTTAGGGTACCTGTCTCCTCGGAACACCCGATGTATGTCAGGTACCCCAGCGTTCTCAGCCTGTGCTGAATCGTTGCTTTGGTGGTGGTGTAAAAAGATGAATGTTAGGGGATCACCCTATTTGATAAATTAGTGGATAAAACAGGGATATTCATCCCACCCAAGACCGCCGAAAGTAGGATGACTTGGGTCTCTCCCAGACTGGGGAGGAGAGTAATTAGGGATCTCACCCTATCCTCCTTCCTCCGTCGAGAACCGTCGAGTAACCGTAGGAACGGACGAAGAGGGGTCTCCTCACCCGTCTCAGGGCGGGAGGGGGACTCCTACAGTGTCCGCGGATCTTCTCTGCCCCACGTCCCCGAGGGGTGAGGTCCGCTCAGGGACGTGGGGGTGGTATAGGGCGTGGGTTCCAGAGGAACGTTCCGCGGGGGCTGACTCTCGTCTGGAGGGTCGAGTGAAGTGACCGACCGCGGACTCAATGGGACCCTTCCACCGGAGTGGGAGAGAGGTCACCCCAGAGTCTAGACACTGAGCCCAAGGGGGCACCGGGTGAACAGGAGTTGACCTGGCCGGGAGGAGGGGCCTCGGACAATTCTCGACACCAGGGACATCCTCCTTGGGAACCCAGGTGTCCTCCCCTCTATCCAGTCCCCTCCTGTCCCTACTGGACCCGGTGCGACACTCCCACTCGGGGGTCGGGATGGAGGATCCCAGGAGAACAGGTGCCTTTTAGTTAGTTGTCAGAAAGATTCTGCTTTCTTCAAATCGCCTCGACAACGTCCTTCCGTCTGAGGAAGGTCCCGGGCTTTTACCCGAGAACAGATTGTGAGCCTTCACTTAACAGGCTCCTCTGTGTACACGACCGTTTCCTGGTCTGGGTCTCCGACGTTGACCCTGGGAAAACAGGGACCAGAGGACTGCACCTGGTGACCGGTCTCACGGACTGGCCCATTCCTTGTTCTCTGAAATAACTGGAGAGAGGGAAGGAAGAGAGAAAGGAGAGGAATTCGGAAGGACAGGAAGGGGTAAAAAGATCAGGGGGTCAGGACCTACGTCCTTAGACCAGCTTCCCGGGAGTCGGACTCGACTCCTAACCTCTGACTAGTGGAGGAGAACCGTGTCTTGAGCTTAAGACCAAGACCAGACCAGACTAAAGGCCATCCCGGCTCAAGGTCAGGAGGGAAGAGACCTCCGGGTCCCTTTTCAGGGTGTTACGGACCCATAGACGTCCACCGTCCTCTGCAGATATTCCGGTGGGGAAAACGGGGGGCAGAGGGTGGAGGAGGGGGAAGAAGAAAGTTGGACCGAAGGAAAGGAGGGAAACTTCAAAAACTTCTGGACTCTATAAAAGGAAATAGACTTCAAGACGCAGAGATATCCTCCAAAGGACTCTCTGACATAAGAATATAAATTCCCTCACAGACTACTCCTGACGGTCCAAATATACACACACAAAATTGAGACACAGACATAACACTAAAAACTACCGGTAAAACGAAACAGACCGGTGGTAAACCAAATCTGGACGACGGTAAAACAATCTTGAACTAAAAGAAAGGTACACGGAACTCTGGTCCCGAGAGTCCTTGTGAATAGATCTGGTAGAGATTGAGGACTCTGACTCCCTTTTCCCCTTTTCCTAAAATTTTAAAAATAAATAAAGTTGACAAAAAAAATTATTTGATCATTTAAAATACAACATTATAGATTAAGTACTGATTTGAATCTTTTACTTCGATCTAGAACGCGATACAGACAGATTTATACAGAACCATACGGAAACAGAGACCCATTATAAAAACTCCAATTAAACATTTACTCGAGATAAATGAACCGAATTTTTTTTTCATTCACGAATGTTTAGTTTATTAAGATTTAATTTGTTATTTAAAGTCCAAGTACACGTGACCCTTTATAAGTCATAATTTATGGACTATAATTACAAAAAAACAACTGGATAGATTATATCTGTACAGAATCTCATTAATTGTAATTCACCTTATAAAAGCGACATGGATTCAAATTATATTCAATTTATAATGTAGACAATGTTCAAACAGTTGTTCCTTTAGTGGAGCTCACTTCTTTACAGATTTTTTACATTTACTCTATACTCGAAAATATATTCGAGATAACTCTTATTAATAAGAAATCTTTATAGACAGATGTTAGCAGAGAGGTCTAACCACATTGAATTTAAAGATTCCCAACACGGTTCACATGTTTCACAACCTTAAGATAACTTATCAATCCAGTAAAGGTTTATTTTATTCTAAAAAGTTTGTAAATGACGACGACGACGACGATTCAACGAAGTCAGCACAGGCTGAGACACTCTGAGGTATCTGTCGTCGGGTGGTCCGACGGGTCAGGGACCCTAAGAGACCCGTTCTTGTGACCTCACCCAACGGTAAAGGAAGAGGTTGCGTACTTTCACTTTTCACTTTCACTTCAACGTGTCAGCACAGGATGAGAATCGCTGGGGTACCTGACATCGAATGGTCCGAGGAGACAGGTACCCTAAAAGGTCCGTTCTCATGACCTCACCCCACGGTAGTGGAAGAGGCCTTTGTAAATGATGATTTGTGATTAAAGGAAAATGTCTCTTTGATTTCTCTAAACCTTGATATTTACTTATTACAAACCACGGAAGGATTTTACAAAATTCTTTCGTTCCCAAAATCTTTAATAGCGACCATAAATACAAGTGGTTAGATATTTTACGATTATATTTTCAATCAAGAACCAACGATTTCCTTTCATTCTTCACACAAAAGTCATTTTTTTTCTTTCTTTTTTCATACTTTTTATGATTTTTCTCAATACGCACTAGTCCTCAAAGATTTTAACATAATGTTAATCAATCTATTTACCTAAAACAATCTTTACTGTATCGACATTCTTTTGACCAATCTCAGTTGATCCAGGTTCTACCGCCTCGACTGAAAGTGATCTGGAGCTCAGAACCATAAATGAGGGTAACACTGTATAGTTGTTCGATTTACTATGTGGGTAGTTGTAACTGATTTAGACTGGTTTACAAGATTTGGGAAAATTAACTAGAAAAACTATTTTGAAGGAATTAGCTTCAGAAAACTTCAAGGAAACTGGAGATCGATTGAAACCCCACCAAGCCTCCCGGGGACCTTGTAGGGTTTCTCTCTATAATTTGACACAAATAAACCAACCAATTTAATGTACCTTTTCTAATAGTTTACTCATTATTTAGACGAGTACAATATTACATACCATTTTAATGATTATGTCTATAGGATCTTTAATATACCTCAAGAATTGTAAGACTATACAGGGTCATAAAATTACCTTTTGGAATACTGAAGTGTTTTCAATTGTTTTCCTGACTTACTTGGTCGCTTATACGAATATTGAAAATACCAAAGACAGACTTTTTAATACGTAAACTTAGAATCCAAAAGTCCCTCATCCCTTTTGGAAGGAGAGTTTGATTAATACTGTTATGAAACCATTTTAATTTGCAATATTTGTTTTGTTAATATAAAAAGAGACTGAGGTAGTTTTTAACCTTTAAGAATCCAAAGGTCATTCAAATAGTTTACTCAATCCTTCCCATAGAGTACCTATGTTTTTAGAGTTCTTTAAAAACTCTCGAATATTTCCCTTCTTAAGTGGATCTAAACAATCCGTTTTAGACACTATTTGAAAACCACACTCAAAAGGTCGGGACAAAATAAAATTTTCAAGTCAGACTCTGAGATATTTACAAAGTTGTTTTATTTTTAAGGTATTAGTTAATACCAATATATTTAGTAGTCTGGTTTTAATCACTCTTGTCTGGATAAAACGTTTGTTTGATCGGAATTAAACCAATATAAAATAATTTTTACTTCCATTGAAATCCCTCTTTTTCTATAAAGTTTTTTACAATTTAGGGTCAAACAATTACCTCCAGACGTAGATCATTCTGAGTAGAGAATCTATCAAGAAACGACAATACACTATAATGACATTTTAAATTAACTTAAGAATTTCTTGTGGGGTTCAAACAAAGACTTCGAGTAGAGTCATTAGGTCGAAGCCTACTTCTAGTCTACGGAGTACTGGACGTTGGTCCTGATCTTTTTCTGTATTAAATTCCCTGACAGAGGTTGTACCTACCTTCCTGCAAAAAATAGTCCTCTCTGATGTGATGTGGTCCTACTCTTCTGCTGCTGTAGTCTCCCTCTGTCGAGGGGGCTCTACGCCCTGGACTAAGCATACTAGCAAATACAAAAGAACTGAAGAATCTGGAAACGTATATTCAGTTTACGAAAAGATAGTATCCGGACTAGGATACGATCAAAATCTTTAGTTAAGTTAACAACCCAAACACCGGTTAATGGACATAGATCAAGACCCAATGGAGCCATTTAAAGAGATGATGTTCTGAGATTGACCGACCGGGACTCTTTTAAATGAATTTTTTTTTTAATATCCGTATAAGTGCAGTGACACTATAATGATCCACGCTAGGGGAGTGGTCCGGTTAATTATTACAGAAGAGACTGAGACCGGTATTTAAACTCGAAAAAAGATAATGGGTTTGAGTTAGTCTCGGTATTCTTTCCAAAGTCGTTTCCTCCTTTTTTAGAGGGTGTCAATACCCTACCTAAATATATCTATTGTGGTCCGATACCATTAAATCCAAATTTCAGAGGAGACACAACCTTTGTTAATTTAGTATGATTCCTGTTAGTCAGGTCATTGTGATCTTTTGCCCCGATACACGGAATATCTGATACGGTCATATATTAAAGGGACCTTCTATTTCTAAGATGTCTCGTCTGATTCAGTCCACTGGATTCTATATGACCCGATGTAGATTACCTTCAAGAATTGTATTCAGAATGAACACTGAAATGATTATGACGACCGATACAGCAAACATAAAGTGGACAAAATGTTTTAACGACAAAGAATGTGACAGTTTACACACAGACTCCGGAGATTATCTTATTATATATCAGGGTATACTCTAGCTACTACCATTGTCACATTGAGATCTATACCCTTCTTCGTTGTTCTCCCTTATAAGAGGACCTGGTTCTCCGATCATTCTGTCCACCAGGTCTCTTAAAACCTATGACAAAATACCGGATCAGGACATTGTCGTGTAACTCACTGGACAGTTGTTTTAGAAACGGTTTGGACTCTGACCTGAAAGAGTCGTGGTACCCTATTTTACCAGTACTTCACGGGGGGAGTATTAGTACCAGTTCAAATACTCGTTTTTCCCCGAGACGGTTGGCTTCTGACTGTGAGCGGTAGACGTAGATGTTTCTAATTTAGTACCGGCGACGTTGACGACTGACAGTTGTGGGGACTTTCCTTAAGTCCCACTTTTAGTCCTTACTCCGTGAGACACGAGACCCTTTTTGACCGTCTTGTCCCGAAGTCTATCAATCTAGAAAAGTCCTCTTCTAAAATGTTCAAGGTCAAGAACGTAGAAGAGTATGGATCTTTTTGTGACTGCAGTAATTACCACTGTAGACGAAACCGATAATTCCTTTTTAAATGTTAATTTTCAGTTTTATTTCATCGATACCAAGTCTATAGGACCCTTTATTGATCCACTACGATACCCACATGAAAGTCTAATCCGGAACATAACGATTTGTAAACTCAAAAGACTCAGCACAGTCCGAACCTACGGTGGTAAGAGGTTTGTTACAGACGACCTTCGATCATTGGAATGAAAAATATTTTGATCCGTTGACCGATGGACCGATGTTCAGAGGGACTTCACGGTCCAGGTCTGACCCAAAGTCCGGATAAGAAGATTTTTCTTTACTCTAAATAAAACAGCTGATTTAAGGTCAATAGTGAGGAGGTTGATGAAGATTGACCCAGACAATGTGGTTTTACCGTCTGGTTCCCTAACTCTAAAATTAGTGTGTTCCGAATCTAGATCTTGAACCCTGAGTCTTTATGAAGGTTAAGTCACAGACATGAGGTTCGACTCCGTCAGGATACGGGGTAAAACTGTCCTTCAATAGTGTCAGTATCAACGGGTCAAGGGATTTAATTTTGACTCGTCCTGAGACACCCCGAGACCTCATGTCTAGTCAAGACACAAGAGGTAAAGAATAGACATCCTATATCCGAAGTAAGTCGGAGGAACTGGAAGGGACTCAAAGTTTGGTACCTAAGTTTGTTAACGATTAGTCCCTTCCCTCCCCTATGTCTTTGTCCGACGACGATTCAGCGTAGTCAACACAGGCTGAGATACGCTGGGGTATCTGCCGTCGGGTGGTCCGAGGGGGTAGGGACCCTAAGAGGTCCGTTCTTGTGTCCTCACCCAACGGTAAAGGAAGAGGTTACGTACTTTCACCTTTCACTTTCACTTCAGCGAGTCAGCACAGGCTGAGAAGCACTGGGGTACCTGTCTTCGGATGGTCCGAGAAGGCAGGTACCCTAAAAGGTCCGTTCTCATGACCTCACCCCACGGTGACGGAAGAGGCGTAAAAGGAGAATTACCTCAAATTTTCACGGTTGTTTGTGAGGTTAAGGTGGATTGTACCTCCCTTGAGTACCTTTTCGTAGTCCATTTCGACTATGAGACTAATACTCGTTTATAGAATAAATCGTTTAAGAAGTTGTACTGATTCAGTTATGTACCACTCCCGGGTGGTTGTCGGTACCTTTCAGTCCTCGAGAAATCGAAGAACCATTTTTGTGGAGAGGTGACAGGATTTTTCTGGTCAAGAAGTTTTAAACGAGTTCTTTGTTCAAAGACCAGGTGACTTCATCTAATACTCCAATTACGTCTTCAGTTGACCACTTCAAAGACAGTTGACAATGCGAATGACAGGAGAAGGAGACTTTGGTGGTGGGGGAGAAGGAGGAGACTTTGGAGGTGGAGATGGTGGAAACGGCGGAGAGGGACCAGGAGGAGGAACTGGAGGGGACGGTGGCGGAGAACCTCCAGGGAAAAGTGGTCCTCCAGTTCCATCTTTGGAGACGTTGCCGTCGTCAAATATACCCAGATATATTTTGAAGACTTCGAAAAATTTCCTTCTACGAAAGTACAAGAGACTATTAAATTGACTTTTTATTTTTAGAGATTCGACAGGTTTATAAAGTAGGTGAAAAGGTTGAACAAGAAACAAAAGATTTATTTGACCTCACAACTTTATTCCATGAACTAAAAGTAGACACCATGTAAATGTGTGACACAGTAGAAGTGTTCCCACGTCCTTGAGAGCATTATTTTGATGAACAAGACCTCCAGGAACCAGAACCGGAAACAATTTCGGAGGCGCCGACAGGGGAGCAGACTTAGGAGGAGACGGCGACGGCGGAGACTTTAATGGAGGCGGAGGTGGAGCCTTCACCAACAACGACGACGGCGGCGGAACTAATTTAGGAGGCGCTGGAGGTTAGTTTCCAACCATGTCGGAGGTCTGTCTCAGGACCAAGGATGAGTTTCTTTATACGTATTGTTACAGAAACTCGGGGGTGGGTCCACCTCCTACCCTTGAAGTCTGACTTGTGTTCTAAGGACCTCGTGTCGAGACAACGGAGTGGTGGTTGGTTAGTTTTTCCCAGTGTTTGGGACGTCGGGAGTGGGGTTTACAACGGAAGACAAAGGCCCCTGGTCCCTACTGGTAGGATAATCCAGGGGACAAGCCGGGAACAGATAAAGTAGAGACTCTCCCCGGTTGTCAAAGTTTGATTTAACGACAATGATGTTCCCACCTTCGACCAAAGTCTACACCTTGTGCGGTTGAATCTAGTCCATCTCTCTCTGAAGACGAAACGATCCGTCCGGATGCGGGTACGTGTCGCCCTTCTTCAATGTCTTCTTTCTCTGGAGGCGGGGTTAAGGGTTCTTCATAGAACTCATACTTCAGAGAGTCCCCGCTCAACAATCCCCTTCGTGTGACTGACTTTGGCGGGTGGGATCGGTCTGTGGTGTCATTGGTAAACGTACTCAACAAAATACTGTTCTCTAGGACTACTCCTTATGCCTTGATTATTCGGTGGTGGTTGGTCTTCTCAAGTCCTTTCCAGATTTCCTCTGTGGCGCACAGGCAGATGAAGGGTCTTAGGGAGAACGATCGTAGACAGAACCGACTCGCTACGCACACGGTGGTCCTTTCTGAGACTTAATCTTACTAACCGGTTTCTGGTGGGCCTTTGAATAGGGTAGTGGTATTTTGGGGTCTACCGCTCGGTGTGCCGTCTCGTCAAGAGGACCCAAGGGAATGGGATGACGAGAGGTGGGCCCACGGGAAAGGGTTATTTTCGAGAACGAAACGGTCGTGTACACAGAGGGGTCCGTTAAGTAAAGGTTCACAATCTGTTCTCGGGTCAAAGTCCGGGACCTTCCCCAGGTGGAAGGACGTTGTCTCGGCTGGACTCCTAATGTTGACCCCTCTGTCAGAAAGTCTTTCGAGACTCCTAAGAAGGTGGACAATTTCCAGTTCCGTTCCAATACAAAGACTCTGTGTCCCAATGTGTGACGGTTCACCACATAATGACCGTCAAGTGTGTTAGGTCTAGACGCGTATGTTTCACTCATCACTCAGCACGACAGTCTTGTCTGTCAATCGATTTACACTCGTCTCCTTCGCCCCGTGTCCCGGTGTACCGTCCTTTGGTACGTAAATCATTTGTCACCCACAAATGTTCTTTTGTTTCTTCTACTTCTTTCTACCTTTCTCCCACCTTAGAGGTCTCACGACCTTTTGCAAAACGAGAAATATAAGAGTCATTCTAGTCGGAGTGTCTATTCTACATGACCGGACTGTGAAGGTCAGTTCCGATTTATTCCCAGGGGGAAACCCTTCCACCTCGACCCTTCTTTAGTCCCTTTACACTGGGGTTCGGGAGTGGAGGGGTCACTCATAAGACGGGAATTAAAGAGGTGGGGTGTCTTAGTCGAACGGTTTCTTTGAGTCGCATCGATAAGTGGGTCCAGAGGGTGAAACGTCCACTTAAGAAATGGTCGACTCGGTGGTCCCTTCGGGTTCTTATGACCTCACCTATCGGATAGGGAAGAGGTCGTCTAGAAGGGTCGGGTCCTTAACTTCGACCCAGAGGACGTAAAGTCTACCTAAGAAATGGTTCACTCGATGGTCCCTTCTGTTTCATTGTTCATTTTTCGTAGGGTGGTTTGGGATCCCCTGGGATCCAGGAGTGGGAGTTGGGGTATTTTCGTCTTGGGGTCCGGTCACGAACGAGAGAGGGGAGTTCTGGGGTGTGAGACGGAAGTCCCCGAGGACCATTCGGGTCCTGAACACTCGTCATGTTGACCAGGAAAGTTTCGAGGGACACCCAGTAGCGACGACGACCCGAAGGGACCCCGAGTCGACCATTTCTTAGACGGACGTCACGCCCTCTGGACCCAAGTTAAGGACCCAGCCCTTCTAGGGGACTTCCTCCCGTACCGTTGGGTGAGGTGATAAGACCGGACCTTTTAGGGGTACCTGTCTCCTCGGACCGTCCGATGTCAGGTACCCTAGTGTCTCTCCGTCTGTACTGACCCGTCGGTCCGTGTCTCGTGTGACGACGGCCAGTGACGGTAGGATTATCCTTGGTGTCCCGACCCGACCGGTGTCGTGATCCACAACTATCCGACCCGGTTTTGGATTATCCAGTGCCGAGGGTGAAAGAGGAAACGAAAATAAAGAGGGTTGACAAAAAAGAGAAAGGCGTAAGAAAGCCTTAATACCTTGTAAAAAGTATGAAGGAAAAGAGGAAATATCTATATAAAGAATGCACTAATAGTGTTATGAGTGAACAATATGACGATTCAGTGAAATCAGCACAGGCTGAGACACACTGGAGTACCTGTCGTCGGGTGGTTCGAGGGGGAAGGGACCCTAAGAGGTTCGTTCTTGTGACCTCACCCAACGGTAAAGGAAGAGGTTACGTACTTTCACTTTTCCCTTTCACTTCAGTGAGTCAGCACAGGCTAAGAATCGCTGGGGTACCTGACGTCGGATGGTCTGAGGAGACAGGTACCCTAAAAGGTCCGTTCTCATGACCTCACCCCACGGTGACCAATATCAGACGGAATTTAACGATGATAGTGGTGTAGGACGAGTTCTTGGGACGTCTCGTATTGAAGTAAAGGAAGGAGGACACTTACTTTTTACAACGACGATATAGTCATTTGTTTCCTGCAATGTCGGGAGTCGGTGACAGTGGTGGGACCTTCTACTCAGGACTCCCTTGAGTCCTATCTCTGTCTGAGTACGGGTGACGGTTCGGGAATCGATGAACGGCCCTCGGTCGTGCTCCTTAGGGCGGGTACCGTTGCCAGTACTCCTTCTCTGGACTGTCCGTTTCCGCTCAGCCTAGAACTCCCTTGGAGAGACCTGGATGAGTTCGTAGATGGGGTTTTGGTCTTAGACAGACGGAATGATATAATACGGAAAGTGGTTGAGGAGACTGAAATTGTCCCCCGACAGCGGGGTGGTGGAAAAAGACCTTTTTCAATTAAATCTCGAAAATCTATTATTCAGAGGACCTGTATTATTCTCACAAAGTTAGGTTTTTGGGGAGACTACCGAAAGATCGGACGGACTGTCCAAATAGGCCTGAGAATGTCGATGCGTACACCAACAAATGTCGGAGGACTGGTGCTCTCCGTGTCCTTCGAACTTTGTAGGATCCTTACATCCCGGAAGGCTCCTCAGTTTTTAGTAATCTTATCCTGACTAATTCCCAAAGTAACAACTCGGTTATGAACGATGGTTCAAAAGTATAGAAAATAAACATCTATATCAACCATACATCTTTTTTGTCCATCATCGGGACCGCAATCGTTGTAATCTAGAAACTCAATTCATGAAAGAAACAATATTGGGTGACGTGGAAACAGGATGTCCTTACATTGAAATAAATCATGAAACTCCCACTACGTCTAATTTCTTTTTTGTGAAGTCTTCTTTTACTCAAAAGACCAACTATCTGTAAATAGATCCTTCTCTCGGTATTTTTACAATTGTCCGGAGAACCGGTCTTCTATTACATTTAGTGGACTCTGGAAAACATATGTCCTTCCATACGTTTTTCTTTCGGACCAGAGTCATTCCCAGTCCTGACGACGGGGACGTATTAAGACGTATAAGGTAATAAAGAAATAAATGTTGAACCCCATATATTCGACGGAAACTTTTGTTTCAACACCCAGAACGTGGTTACGAACCGAAGGGGTACAGTAAGAAAAGAATAAGAGGGAAAAGTCCGATGTAAGGGTAGACCTCGTATCTCCGAGCGGTACATATGAATAAACGGGACCGAAGATTCTAGGTGAGCTCTCCCTCGGGTTCCGTCCCGTGGGAGACGATAAGTTTGCCCGCGAACACCGGATGCATCTGCCATGTTCAGGGAACAGAGCCCTGAAATAACCGAAAGATACATTTGGTTCCGTATGTCGGAGAAAAGAGGAGATAGAAGAGGTGACGTGATAAGAAAGAATTAGAGAGAAATATAGAGATTAATTTATTAAGAAAAAATTAGCGGCTGCGGCAAAGGGGAAGCTTAATGGGACCTAGGTGACCCCGACCTGGGGTTGTCGATGACGTTGACGGGGTCGCCACGTGGGGCTCCCCTGAGTGCTGTCTTTTCTTGTCCTATAACCGGGACCTTCTACTGCACGGACACTTTCCTTACTAACGTCACTCGGGTCTGAGTGTAGAAGGGTATGTCTCTTTTCGTGGTTTAAGGAACTCTATTGACCAGGAGAAATTAATTGTTATTAGAAAAGTTCAAGACTGATGGAATAAAAAGAGTGTTTTTTCAGGATGTATAGGACCGAGGAGACTCTTCGACAGGAGACCCGAACTTTAGGAGTCTTTAAGGTGGTTTGTTTTGTAGTAAGAGTTGAAAAGTCAAGTCAAGTAAAGTCAAGTCAGTGAGTCAGCACAGGTTGAGAAACATTGGGGTCCTTGACGTCGTGCGGTCCGGAGGGACGGACAGTGGTTGAGGACCTCGGATGGGTTTGAGTACAGGCAACTCAGTCACTACGGTAGGTCGGTAGAGTAGGAGACAACATGGGAAGAGGAAGACGGGAGTTAGAAAGGGTCGTAGTCCCAGAAAAATTTACTCAGTCGAGAAGCGTAGTCCACCGGTTTTATGACCTCAAAGTCGAAGTTGTAGTCAGGAAGGTTACTTGTGAGTCCTGGCAAGAGGAAATCTTACCTGACCAACCTAGAGGAACGTCAGGTTCCCTGAGAGTTGTCAGAAGAGGTTGTGGTGTCAAGTTTTCGTAGCTAAGAACCCGTGAGTCGAAAGAAATATCAGGTTGAGAGTGTAGGTACGTACTGGTGACCTTTTTGGTATTGGAACTGATCTACTTGGAAACAACCGTTTCATTACAGGGACAAAAAATTATACGACAGATCCAACCAGTATTGAAAGGAAGGTTCCTCATTCGTAGAAAATTAAGGTACCGACGTTAGTGGTAGACGTCACTAAAACCTCCGGGGGGTTTTATTTCAGACGATGATAAAGGTGACAAAGGGGTAGATAAACGGTACTTCACTACCCTGGCCTACGGTACTAGAAGCAAACGACTTACAACTCGAAATTCGGTCGAAAAAGTGAGAGGAGAAAGGGAAAGAGTTGAAAATCCAGTGTGTAAAAAAAAAGTCAACTGTGAGGGGGTACATGAAGACAATAGAATCATGAATAAATATCTGTAAGCAATATTTGGGGTGTTCCACGACGACGACAACAAAATGTGACATTTATAAGAAGGTATAAATGGGGTTGCAATGGTTTCCGTTCGGGTGTACGGGTCGTGTGGACCTCCGGTTCGTTTGGATTCGCAGTCTCAAACTTTGTTTGTCAAAATATCGTCCCGGTTCTTTCCGTTTGTCCGCCTAGGAGGAGCTTTTCGACTGGAGGGATTTCCCAAAGTCGTTTCGTAAAAATTTTAAATAAAACAACTTCATGTCAACTAAATGTTACACCACTAAGTCTATATATATATATAAGTTTATGAGTCTATATATGTATATGTGTGTGTATATAAACTATAACTTATATCAAGGGAGACGATATGTCATCCTGGAACAATAAATAGATAAGATATATATTATCAACCGTACACGATTAGGGTTTGAGGGTTAGGAAGGGAGAGGGTTGGGGGAGAGGGAACCGTCGGTCTTTAGACTAGAGATGTCGGTTCGTGAAAATTTCAGTCCGCTCCCTCCCCCGGAGTCCCAGACACCAGTCGAACCCGTGTCAAGAGACTATCCGACTACGCACCCTCTCCTACGTCACCACCCCCACCCGAGGTATGACAGGACGAGGCAGAGTGATTCTGGTAGTAAAGCTGAAAATCGTAGAGTTAAGGTAATAGTGGTCGACCCTACTGTAAGAAACGTGAATAGGACGATTCCTAAAAGACACTAGGTACCTAGACACCCAATAGCAAATACTTAAAACTTTTTATAATGTAGAAGTTCATAGATAATTTGGGGAGAAAGAAGGGATACCGTGAGGTTAGAGTACATTTCAATCTGGTAAACTGACTTAGAGTGTCCGGGACTACGAGGCTAGTTAAAAAAAAGATAACAAAAATAAGATTCAAAGGAAACCCGATAAAATATGACAGGACAGAGACGGACACGAGTATCACAGAAAACGAGGATTAAGTAGGTTTACTCAAGAATTAAAACCTATAAAATAAAAAATGAAAGACTTATGTTCCTGATTGACTCACATAATTGAACTGACTCGGTGTCCTAAGGTTATACACCAGTCTATGTCAAGACCTACAAAGACACACCTATAAAAACCTACTCTAACTGTAAAATTTTATAAATAAACAAACAAACCCCGACGTGGTCGTGATCCCGAGAGACAACGCCACGTGTCTAAGAGACCAACACCGAGTCAACGAGACACCGTACACCCTAGAATCAAGGGGGAGGTTCCTTATCTCGGATTTAGGGGATGTAACGTCCCACCTAAGAATTGGTGACCTGGTGGTCCCTTCAGGGTCCTGACTGTAAATTTAACCACTTTAACCTCACTTCGTCCGACGAGAGGTATTACACCCACCCAGAGTAGATTAGTCGACTTCCAGACTTATTTGGTTTTCTGACTAAAAGAGGTTTGTTCTCCCTTAAGACGTCGTCAAAACCTGAAATTGACATCGTAGTCGAAAAGGACCCAGAGATCGGAAGACCGACATCCCCTCGTCTTGAACGGTGGGATTTTATACAGAGAAACCGTATAATCAACAAAGTTCGACCAATAAAAGACTCTTTGTCGTATGTACCCTTCCCGAGACTTTTCGTTCACCCTCAACTGGAAAACATTCTTTGTAAATGCATATATTTCCGTTAGAGGTAGACCCTACTGGTTTATAGATCTTTGAGTATGATCACCCCTTGAGTCACTGAATTTAGACGTAGTGACTAGTTGGGGGGAATTGACTGAGAGGGATGGAAGATATTGGACAAAAAGAGAAACCGACTCCTACCATAAATTCCACTCCCGAAGTCGGTAAAGTTACTTAATGAGTCGAAAGGACCCAGAGAGGGTACATCTGTACCATAATGTGAAGACAAACTAAAAGAGGACAATTAGACAGAGGACAGTTAAATTAAGAATCCGATCGGTTTTCCCATCTCCTTTAAAAGAAGGAGGGGTTGTGTCGGGTGGGACCTCAAAAACTTGAACGTCGGAGGGATAGTACTCGGGGTAGGAATTTTATTTGAAAAACAAGTGTATGTGTCAGATAACCGAGACGAAGAGACCCTTTAGGACCGGTTATGTGGCATATAAATAAGTCAAACAAAATATTTCAGGATTTACCGTGGGGTGAGGTCATGAGAACGGACCTTTTGGGGTACCTGCCTCCTCGGACCACCCGACGTCAGGTACCCCACCGACCCTCAGTCTGTGCTGACTCGCTGAAGTAAAAGTGAAAAGCGAAAGTACGTAACCTCTTCCTTTACCGTTGGGTGAGGTCACAAGAACGGACCTCTCAGGGTCCCTGCCCCCTCGGACCACCCGACGGCAGATCCCCCAGTGTGTCTCAGCCTGTGCTGACTTCACTGAATCGTCGTCGTAAGAGACAATTTTGAGAGTCAAAAAGTTCAGATACTAACTTGCGTGAATTGTATTTCAGGAAAGGACGACTGGTGACAGACCTAGTAGGGACCCAGAAAGGTGGGATGACAATGACAGTGGAGGGCCCCAACATATGTATTCTCGGTCTCCGGTGCTCATGATCCAGAGATCGAGGGAGAAAATGGTCTAGTTCACGTGCTCCACAAGAGGTCCAGTTGAGGTAGTCTCAGCTCGATCCAACCCGACCTGGGGTCTCAATCGTTCCGCGTAGACTGGAGGGTAGGGAGAGGAGGGTCCGAAGGCCGCCTCCGAGTCGTCCGGGAGAGGAGTAGGGCCTCTCGCACCGTCTACGTAAAGGCGTGGAAGCACGGGAATTCGGAGGGTGACGGTTGAAGACTACGGAACGAAGTCTGAGACAGCTCAGAGAAGTCTCGTTCTAGTCGATACACAAGCCTCGTCTGGAGAAAAGAGGCCACCCTTGAACCAGGACTCTCGACACCCTGACGGCGTCCACGGGCAGAAGGAATATGCGCTGGGCGGGACGCATGGTGGCGGTCGTACGCCCTGGGACACGCACACGGCGCAGCGAAAGGGTCTTGACTCGTACGCCATCGGCGCCCCACAAACCCATGTCATCCCTACCACCGACCGCTCCGGGGGCGTTCTTCCCCGACCCCCGGCGCCTCCGAGTCAAAGGGTGAAGACCTTCGGTTAGGTGAACCAGGAACCAGGAGAGTCGAGGGTCGTGTAAATTTATACTGTCGACGTTGGAGAGACCATAAAAGAAGAACCAGGGCGCCCTCTTGCACTGACGGCCGGAGGAAGCAGGACTGTGTATGGCCTGCGGGAGACTACCGATGACTCACAAGATACAAATGGAACGCAGGACTGAGTAATGACTAATAAAAGCTTTAAACAATAAACATAAGAAATAAGAGGTCCTAAAGGTCTATATGATGGTGGAGTAGATGTTTACCTGGACTAAAATGAAGAAAGGGGTAAGATTTCGGAGATTAATTATAAAATATTAATATAGTCACTTATGACCGACTTAAAGTTTATCACTAGTCTTACGAAAAGAATATTACATTCCACTACTGAAATTCTCTAATATAAAAAGAACTTATAAAATTTAACTTCCCATTGATTAGATAAGGTTGTATGAAGTTTCAGATATCTAAATAGGGATACTGTAAATAAAAGTATAGATACTTTTCCTACTTAGTATAATTGTATAAGGTACTATAAATTGATAGACTTAGAATCCTTATATAGGATGAAAAAGAAGCACATAAAAAAACTCCACGACAACCTTAGATAAACAATTATAAAGAATTTCTAAAAACGTTACTATTTTCTACAACTAAACATTAACAGAAAGAAACGTGTTAAAAATAATCCAACCAATAGTCATAATATGACCGAAACAATTTTATTGAACCTTCAGAGAAAATACAAGAGTTTGTCAGACACAGTAATCCTTATAGGCCAGAAACTTCTAAAACATCTTAAACACTTAAAACATCTTAATAAAGTCTAACACTTTATTAGACTAGGCCCGGTAAAGAAGACCCTATCAAAGAATAATACAAATAAAATATGACTTTAACTAGAGAATTTCAAAAAGAGAGTTGACCCTATTTAAAACGAATTCACATAAAAGGATCCATCAATAGGTGGAGTAAACTCCAGGGTATAAACAAATTCCCATATACTTTATCAGACAATAGTAAATTTTAAAACAGAAAGTTATTCACGAAGTAAGTCATAATAAACGTATAAACATGACGGGGGAAAATAACTAATCCAATCAACAAACGAATAGATCAAGAAAATTAAAGAGTCTCTTGGTTCAAAAACGAAATAATGAGTACAGACCCAAAACAAGAGACGTGGTAAACGAAGTCGAAGATCGGAATGCTAAAAGAAGAGGTATGAAAGAAGACAACCGAAACCAAGGAGGGGTGGGGTGGAGAGGTCATAAAAACTTAACCCTTAAACTTAAGCACATAACAGTAAAAAAATGGAAAATGATTTTTTAGTTTGAAGATTCAAAAATTTTTGAAAAGAATGTCATAACTACGAACTAATATAAGAACTGATATAAAATTTATGAACCAAGTTTTCAAAAAGAAAAAAATTATTAAAGATGTAGAACCCTTCAGACTATCGTTGGAAAAAAGAGAGAGAGAGAGAGAAATGTATATACGACACCCTCCAAAACGTAATTTCCCACGAAGACACAGAAAATGTTAAAAAATGATCGCATCAGAATCGCGAGTGAAAAGACCCAGTAAAAAGGTCTTGTCCACTCGCGAAAGTCAAACCTGAATCCAGCAAAACAGGAGAACAAACGGGCGGAAGTACGATGTCGAAGGTTGAATCCCAGAGTGTACGGACGGGGGAACCTTGAGAATTCACACTCGAGTGAAGATTCGACCAGATGAATGCCTCTGGTATTTATCTCTAAAAGGAGGTCAGCAAGGAGTGAGCGGTAAAAAATAGAGAAGAAGAAAAATAACGGATAACAACAAGACTACGTTCCATGAGGAAGTGTGAAAGTTTACAAAATTAAGCCCGTCCTCTCAAAATAAGGCGAGGGATCAACCTACAGGCCCTGTAAAAGGTCCTCGTTCCGAAATAGAAGAAATGAAGAGGCGCGTCTAAGCGCGCGACCCAGCGCCGGACGCCCGCGCCCCAGCGGGAGGAGGCCGACGCGCCACTTCACGTCGACGGGGACGCAGGCGCGAGCCCCCCACCCTCCCCACCGACAGGTGGTTGTAGTTCTCAGGGAGATCGACGACGTCGAGACGTGAAGGGGAAGAGGGAGGGAAAAAAGGTACACGGTGGTTCGGACGGTTCCCACAGTGGGGGGCGGGGTGAACAAACGAAGGGGGTGACGAGAGTCGGACGTCATGGTCCCTTGTTAGGTCCCTCCGACGGTGGCCCGACGGTCCTGTCGTCTCCTTCCGTCTTTGTAGCGACCCCCCGTCTCTGGAGAGACTGGGGTCCTGGACGCAGGGTCCGGGTCTTCTTTCCTGGAACCGCTTTGTACTCGAGTGTCCACCACTGAGTAGGAAACGGTTGCCCCGGTTCCGAAATTGAGCTCTGACATGGGACTCCGCACCCCAGGACTTTTCGACAGGACCGGTGGGTGGGTTGGACGAAGTAGTGTGGGTGTAGGTTGTGGTGGCACGCTAAACTCCAGGGTCTGAGGGTAAGTCGACCTAATGACGTACTTTACTGTTTGCTTATTTGTGTGTTACTTTTGGTTCTAGGCGGGGGGTCCGCCCACGCCGGGTGGGGAAGACCCGGGTGGAGGTTCCGGCCGGGTGTGGGGAGGTTTCCGTCCTGTCGAACTCCCCGACCTCGCCTGGCCTCCGAGACCCACAAGGTGGTGGGGGCTCCACCTCCGACCCTGGACGGTCCGTTCTACCCCGCCCCTGTCAGGAAGAGTAACCTGGTGACCCTCCCCTTTACAGGGGTTTGTCGTCGTGTAGGAACTTTGACCCGGACTTCCCCCACGGCTCCAGGTCACCGGTGACAATCTCCACAGCGTCTCCAGTGAACCTACGGTCTCCGTCGGGGAGAGTTGGGGGGAAACGGATCCTCAGTGGGCGAAACAGGAAGACGGGTGAGAGGACGACCTGGGGACCCCCGTCCGTAGGGGACGACGTTTAGGTCTAGGCCCTGGGTGTGGGACGGTCGGACGAGGAGTGCCCACGAGTCGCCCCGTACTAGTTCCTTTATTTCCGTTCTTCCTTTTTTCTTTTCCGGACCCCCTTGTACGTCCGTCCTTCACCACACTTTGGGTGGATCGATGGCCTGTGGGTCCACTCTCGGAGACCCGAAGCCGAGACACAAGTCCCACGTCGGAGTCCTCTGACCCAGGGACCCCCAGTCCCCTCTCCCGTCGTAGAGGACGGTGTGGACCTGCGTCCGTCCTGGGGCTCTCGGAGTCCAGAGGTCCACTCCATCCTCCCAAACAATGTCCTTCTCTTCCTTCATGGGCACCCCACCTCGGACCACCCCACCTCGGACTGCCTCCCCCACTCGGTGTCCCCTCTGCGGAAGGAGTGTGGGGAAGAGGGGAAAGACGAGGTCGTCCTTCGCCGGTAGGAGTGTCCGGGGTCCTCTGGGAGGGGTCTCGTCCCCGACTCTTCGGGGACGTGGGTCGGGGAGGGACCCGACTAAAACGACCTTCCCGTCAGGGGACGTCAACCCTTGCCTTCCCCGTCCTCCTCCCAAGTCCGACCCCCTATCGCAGGGTACTCTTGATCCTAGACTAACTGGAGTTCACTCCCCCAGGTCCCGCCTCTCTGGGTCCCCTACCCGTCCACGTTGCACCCCTCGAGACCCGTTTCGGGGGAGACGGGGGTGGAGGGAGGGGGTGAGGGGGTGTCCGATTCGACCACCACAGTACCCCCGTGACCAAGATCGGGACACCCGAGACGACCACAGAAACCTGGGACGACCGTCTCGGTCTCTCGGTCCATTCCTACCGGGAGAACCGACGCCCCCGAGGACCCCCGCCACCCGTGTAGGGAGCCCCTGCCGAGAATCGACCCACCCACGTGTCGCGTGAGGAGGCGCCGGCCACGACGGGGGGTCCCTTCTTGGACTCGACGATGGTCACGAAGTTTCAGTCCTCGGGCCTCAAAACGAACGGACGCCACACGAGGAGGTGACTGGCCCAGACGCAGAGGGTGCACAACTAGTAGTGGGACTCACTCAAGAACCGGGGCACGCTTCCCCCTGAGGCCCTTGAGTCGGGACCTAGGAAACCCCAGAGTCGCCCCTTGACTACCTCCGAGGGAAGTCCCCTGGGGCCGGACGTGGGTGGAAACGGACTAGGGGTAGGACTCGTGTCCCCTCCCCGGTCGACGAGTTCCAATTCGGACCCCCGAAGACCTCCCCCGACCGGCGACCAGAGAGAGGAAGAGACCCCACGGTGCACCATCGGGTACTATACTACATTCCGTTACGTATATCAACAGTATGCACACGCACGAGTCAGTGAGTCAACACAGGCCGAGACGTCGGGGTACCTGACGTTGGGCGGTCCGAGGAGACAGCACTTAAAAGATCCGTCTTTATGACCTCGCCCAACCGTAAAGGATGAGGTCCCCCTAGAAGGGCTGAGTCCCTACCTTGGGCTCAGAGAACGTAGAGGACGTAACCGTCTACCCAAGAAATGGTGATCGTGGTGGACCCTCCGGGGCACGTTAACAGCATATATGTTATGTCACTCCAAGTTGGATCGCTTGTCGTACGTGCGTTGTCCATGTCGTGTGTGCGTGTGTGTCGTGTCGTCGTGCTCCTCCTCCCGAGGAGGTTCCGCTGGAAAAGACGTCGACCCGACAAGACTCACAGGACGAAGGGAGACCTCGAAGGAAGGTTCCAGAGACGTGCAGAGACTCACTTCCCCCCTGCCCTCGGGGTCGACCCTAGTTGGCCGGGAGGTCAACGGGAGGGAAAAGAGAGACGAGTCGAAGGGGGTAGAGGGGCCCTGAGGGTCCGGGGACCGACGGACCCACAGGTCCGACACACACCAAAGTCCCTTCTCGGGTCTGGTCCCGGTCGTCGGGACTTGGAACGGAAACGACACTGGAGCTTCCACTGGAACCCGTCGATACGAGGGTCGCGAAACGTCTCGGACCGGACACTTTCCCAGTCCTCTTCCACAGTCACGGGCGAACCCCGGACCGGCAGTGACGGGCGGGACCCGAGAAGGAGGAGGACCTACGACAGGGGAAGGGACGTCCTGATGGCCACTTCTGGGACGAGTCGTTCGCGACACGGGGGTCCACGGGGTTGTGGTTGTACCTCAAGCTTACCGACAGTCTGAGCCCCCACGAGTCGTTCTAGCAGGCCGTGACGACGAGGTCTAGAGAGACGTTGTCCCGGGGGCGGGACGTCCTCCCGGGGTCCCGGGAGGGTGCCCCCGAGGACGAAGCCCACCCGGAGTCGGAGGAGACCCAGGACGATACTCGTGGAAGGGAGTCGGGTTTCGCGTGCGACGGGGGCAGCGAGAGCTCTGGGACCCACCGTGTACGGGGGCTCCCCTCCACGATAGTGGAGTGGCACCCGGACCGGTGGAGAGGACAGGGGTCGTACCCGGGAAGTGAGTGTGTCGGACCCTGACATCGGGGGCGACACAACCCCTTACGTGTAAAGAGTCGAACCCCATTGTCGGCGACGGGACTTACCTACTAGGTCAGGGGACACAACACCCTTTTCTCCACCCCTTTCGGTCTCCCACCGAGACCGAGACGAAGACTGGGCAACACGTGAGAGCCGGGGAGGTGCGGGTGGTAGGACCGGTAGAGACAGGGACCGAATCCGTCTCAGGACGTCCCCCTGGCACTGGTAGTGAGGGAGGTCTCTGTTATTTCAGTGATGAACGGGTGTGGGGGAGGACGGAGGAGGAGTAGAGTTGGGCGACACGGGTCTGAGGCCGAGAAGCCGGTCGCGAGTCGTCTGGAGACACCAACCCACGATAGGTCACACCCTCATCACGTGCTTTGACAGGTAGATCCAACGTAACGTCGGGTGGCTTACCCCCTGTCCTGGTCGTAACCGTCTCGTCCGTGGTGTCCGAGTTCCGGTCCAGGAGTCCTCTCGGTCGATCGGTCACCACCTCTACCTCACAGTCGTAGACCCCGTGTCCGGGTCATCCCGTCATCCCACCTCTCTACGACCCTCTCCTGCAGACTCACCACCCCGCCTACCCTAGGTACAAACCATGAGTCCACCCAACCTGTCCCATCCACGACTACCTTCCGGACCTCCACGGGTCCTACCAGGTCCGAACCGAACCCCCTCCCAGTGGGTCCTGCCCCGTGTTTCTCCCTCATCCAACCCTGATCACTTTGATTACTGTTCGAGTGCCGACAGGTCCGACGTGGTCCTGGGGTGACCTGTAGGTCCCCCTGCAGAACCTCCTGGTCCGTCGTCTCCTGTCCTTGGTTCTTAGTCACCCACCCCCGTCACAACGGTCCGGTGTCCGGAGGTCTTGGGTCTTCTTGAGACCCGGGTGTGTGGACAAGCCGTGCGGACCAAAGAGTCCGAATGGGACGGGCGTTCAGACGTGCGAAGGGGGGCTGGGTCCCAGACGTGTGACCGGACCGAGGTCCAAGAATGTAGACGGAGGGTGGTCGCGTGTGGACTGGGGTTAGAGGTTGAGGACCGGTAGAAGGGTATCTGGTTCTACCCGGCCGACCGGGAGCCAAGAGACCACGGAAGTACCCAAGTACCAGACCCGCACCGAGGGGAGACACGTCCCTCTGACGGCCCCACTGGACCTTCAGAAACCTACTCTCAGGGTCTTACGGGTGGAATTTCACCCCGGAGAGAGGACAAGTGAGTCCCACACCTAAAAGTACGACTTGAATTTAGGGGGTCCAGGGGACCGTACCGGTTCGTCTGCCAGTGGTAGATGACGAAGGCAGAGAGATGCACTCCAAGGACCGGGTAACTCCGTATTTCTTAGAGTGAAGGACTCAAATCCGGTCAGGTATCCGGTCACGTCTTCCCTTTACCAGTGCGCCATCTCGACCCCAGAAGGGAGGTTCGACCCTTAGACACGCACACTAGACCCAGTCTCCGGTGGTGTGGGGTAGAGGGGTGCTGGGCGACACGGTCGGTCAGAGACGAAAGGAGAGGTACTTCTACCCGTGGAACTCCCGACTCGTAGGACCAGAGACAAGACCTGTCCCCCGGACCCTGACATCCAGAAGACCGGTATGAAAGTCTATCTTTAGTCTTTGAAAGGACTTATTTACCTATTTACTCATTTCGGACTCACTTCCTTTCTACTTCTACTAACTGTTGGCGCACTCTTTCCATAAGAACTCGTCACTCGTCGACGAAGTACCACCGACTCGTACACCAAACTCTTCGACCTCGGTAGGAGTTGGTGAGCCGAAGGGGGTCAGGGAGACTGGACTCTATTACGACCTAGTGTTCGGAGGACTGTGGTGTGGAAGGGCGCACAGGGCCCCCGGACTCGTTGTACACCGGTGGGTTGGGTTTCGACCAGACGCGGTTGTCGTCCTGGTGACTGCACGTCCGTGGTGGCATCGGTAGGAGTCGAAGTCCTAAAAACGACGTCTAAGACACCAGTGACCTCAGAAAAAAGTGTCAGAGACGACCCTTTGAGTTTCGGTCGACGTCGGAGGTAAGGTCGTCCACAGGTCGAAGTACGGCTGTGAGTCTCCACGGGTCACGACAGAGGAAGACTAGTACGGAACGGAAAGGGAAGACGGGGTGTAGGAAGTATTAACTCAAAGACTAAGAGAATCGAACATGCTGGAATTGAAATTGATATTTTACCTAAACCACTCGGTTGTAAGTATCTAAGGGGTAGGGGACTGGAGAGAAGTGGCCAAGACGGACGTCTCAAGAGGGACAGGAGCAGGACAGTACCCCGGACTAGGGTGACGACCTTGGACCCACAGGGGGTCTACCGGACGTTCTCCAGTCCCGAGATTCTTCCGTGACGTCCTGTCAGGCTTCCGTCACACACACCCCTCCGCCCCCTCCCTGACACTTCTGGATCCTCCCTTTCGGCCGTCACCCCCGTCGGGTGACGACGAAGGTGAGTGGAACGGGATTTTTCTCTCTGGGCTCGGGACGTGTAAGGGTAGGCGGTGTAGGCACCAGGTCGGTGCCCAGTCCGACGCACACTTGCGGTGTGCGGCGTCTCGGGTTTCCTGAGACGAGAGGAAGTGCTGGACAGGGGGGAGGTGGGGGTGGTTCCAGAAGACGAGTCGGAACTTGTCTCGTCAGAGCATCCGAGTGTAACAAGGTTTACAGGTCTAAAAATAGTAAATTGTTATTTAATGGGGTCTCCGGTACAAGAGACTGGTATAGGTAAATTTAATTTGTAGATTTTGTTTCTTCTATTTGAAAATTTAGGGTTGATAAAGACTTAATAATGTAAAGTTAATCGAGTAGACAACTTGTTCCTTAATATTATACTAAAAAAATTTAAGGAACTTGACTACCCACTATTTTAGTCCTGTTTGGAGATAAAATTTTTCTTTTACCCGTTACGCTCCTTTTACCTATCTAATGTCCGAATACAATACTTACCTCTCCACGACCTTGTAGTTCTTTGGTACACGAATTTAGATCTTGGACCTTTTTCTTTTTAATTTGGTTTTCTTTAGTTCTAATCCGGTCCTCACACTAAATCACTTTATCCTTTGGTTTTACTTTGTCTCTTCTAGGTGTTTTGACTCCTCGATTGTTGGACAGACTGACACTACCACCAAGATAGCCACAAAGGTAAACAGTTCGAGTTGTTTAACAGGTAAAGTTTCCCCACGAAAAAGAACCTATATTTAGTGAAATCGTCTCAACTGAGTTAATAGTGGTTTCTCAGTAACGTACCTTATCTATACTTATAAATCTATGTTACTTCATAAAGGATCCCTTTTTATGTCTAATGATTTAAACTGGGTTTTTCATTTTAAAGGTTCAAGGAAAATGTTTCGTTCGTATTATGACTATCGATTTGGACTGCTACTATGGTTTTTCCTCTAGTCTCGTAAAACACCCAGTCACGTTGTTAGAATTTATTTCATTTTATAATTGTTTGGTTTAGTTGTCGTATGCTATGTTATTGTACTGACCCACACATAGTCGAGACCTCCGTCCTCGAATTGACATATCCTTCCACGACCAATGTCAGTATGTTTCCACGACCTGTCCTAACCGTGAGGGATTGGAACATAAACTCTGTGTCGTTTACTTTCAATTGTTCGTTTTGCCCATCTCCGTTCTCTTAAACCCTTAATGTTAGAGATAACGTTGATTTATCATACAAAGTTTTTGGGATTTTTCAGTTACCATTTTGATCGTTTTAGTTATTTTTAGTAAGTTATTCAATCATCTTATACTTTGACTTCACTTTTAGTCATCGGTAAAATATGTATCCGCTATCGGTTGGTCTCCGACATTACCCTCTCTTAAAAAATAAATGATAACCTCTTCTCCCTGGATTATAAATTTTTATTTATACTGATTTTTATACGTGTCAGATTTCCTCCTTTTAAGTTGTTTGGAGGTTTTCTATGTCGTCATCGAAACTTACTAACATTTTTGTGAGGAATGTAATTTATAGTAATTTTACAGTCAAGAAAGATTAAATATTCTAAAAATTAATTACAGTAATGACATTTTTATTCAAGAAAAAAAGTCAACCTGTTCAACTTTCTGTCCATTTGTTTTTGTAAGTTCTAATCAATTCTTAATTCAACAGCCTCATTAATCATGATGGTCTCCAATTTTATATTGAAGATTCTTTTTTTTTAAATTTGTTACACAATGACAAGACACTTACCTGTTAGTTTGCTTCGTCTTATTTTTCTGGTCTTTATATGGGTTCTTGTATACCTTTAAATCACATACTATTTCCTCCTTAGAGATTAGTGACGTCGTTTCTACTTGGAAATTTTTTATTAACCAAACACTTGCTTATTCACTGATGCATCTTTTTCAGTTTTGACCTAGGCATGGGTCCGTAGGTATGTAGTATGGACTCTTATTCGATTCATAATTTGTTGACTTTGATATGTTTATGGGTCTCTTTGCTATACACTCATAGAAGTATTGGACCCACACCTTTGTCCGAAGGACACATATTAAGTTTTAGGTTTACGTTCGTTTCTACCTGACTAAACAGATGTATGTTTATCTTTCTAAAAAGTACTGTATGTGTGGTGGGGGGTCTCCTATATTTCTTTAAATTTTTAAATCCCACTCCCTTCCCCCGACTTGGTTTATACTTACTATGTACTTTTTTTAATTGTTTCGATATACTTTATTGTGTATTTATGATTTTTTTATGCGAACGGAAGTCAGCGCTTTAAGGCTCTTCTACCACGTATGGGCGGTGTCCCCCGCAACACCTCGCGCACCCCGATGTCCCCGTCTCGGTCGGGACCGAGCCTCCCGTGCCTCCTTGTGAGAGGAGCGGGTGACCTGCGTCGATACTTTGGTTTTACTTTGTGTACCCCTTCGGTGTACTCCTGAGCCTTGTCTTTCATCATCATCCTTCTGACCCTTTATTCTGAACCTTCACCGTGGTTTCACACTATTCAAAGGGGGAAAAGTAGAGGCCAAAAGAGATCTGAACTGGATACTATTCTGTCGGGTGTCGGAAAACCCCCGCCCCCCGCCCCCCCCTCGTGAGGTGTGTCGCACGTGTGTCGAACGTCCTAGAATCAAGGGACTGGTCCCTGACTTGGGCCGCGGTCGTCACTTTCGTGACTCGGGGTTGGTGTTCTGGCGGTCCCTTAAGGGCTCTGTCGGGTGTAGGACTTACACTTGTCCCTGTCCTCTGCGTTGAGGGAGAACCAGCTTCAGTTACTCACCCCTTTTAGCGCTGAAGTCGTCGGGCGTCGTGCGGACTTCGAGACTCTCTTCCCTGGACCGGAGAGGTCAGTCTCCTGGACACTGGGGTTCAGACGCCCCATTTTGGGTGACTGCAAAAAGAGATCGAGAAGCGTGGAGTACTGGGGCTCACACCGACGTCCCCACCCTTCATTCGTCGTGACACCTTATTAATTCGAGGCCGAAAGACTGATCTACTGCCTTTTCTCCTTGGCGTGTCTTGATCTTTCACGGTCTCCCTGGCGTCCCTCACTCTTCGGACCCTCTCTTAGGACATTTCTACAAACACTTTTCTATTCGAAGGGTCCACCGTGATCACCATTTGTTGAGTGGGTGGTTACGTCCTCTACGCCCAAGCTAGGGACTCAGCCCTTCTAGGGGATCTCCTCCTTTACCGTTGGGTGAGGTCACAAGAACGACCCTTTTAAGGTACCTGTCTTCTCGGATCGTCCGATGTCAGGTATCCCACCGTTTCTCAGTCTGTGCTGGTTTCACCGAATCGTGAATCGTCCGAGTCAGGACTCGCCTCGTCAGGTCGCTACCTCCGACGTCGACGGCTGTGGGGAGGGTTCGAGACTCGGGGACAGTCCTCGGGTGTCACACCTGTGCTGGGACTGCCTTCCAGAGACCACCAGGAAGGAAGGGTGTCGGACCCGTACCAACACCCCCAGAACCCCACACAAAATCCGTGGTCTGCCCCGACACACACATTTTCTCACTTGCGCACACAGTCTCTCGTACACGCACTGACACTGTCACACTCACACATATTGATGTCACGTTCGCAGGCCGTCCATGGTGGAACCAATGTTCCCTGGCTTCGGCTGTGGTGGTACTTGTGTTTGTGTAAAGGAGGTGTATTTGTTCGGGTTTACTTGTGTGAAAGGTGTTCTGACAGTGAGAAACTTTCACAGCTCCGGGACTTTCTTCAGTTCTGCCTCCGGACAAGGTTTAGTTTCCCTGGAGTCCTCCGGTCTGTTCGCCCACCGGACTCCAACCCACACACCACCCGCCCTCTTCCCGTTCCCCCCGAGCCCGTCTGAGTCCTTTCCGACCGTTCGACCTGGTGACGACGCACAGTCACAATTGAAACAGTAAAACTAGTGACATGATACCAATATACGTTGCAATTTTAAGCCGTATAGACACATTTCCCAACATATCTTGTGAAGATATGAACAAACGTTGGAAAATATTCGAACTTTAATATAAGTTTACTCTTCAAATTCGATACTCGGAGAGAATTGTCTTAGGATCGGAACATAACGAGAAAGTATATTGATCTCTTCCTATATCTAAAACGGGTTTGATGGTGGGAAGTGAAATAGGTTTTGTACACTATTCATCATAAAAGGAGTAGATAAGACCCAGAAAGTTTTTTATAAATTCCTGAAGAGACCACTAGGTCACCAATTCTTGGACGGACGGTTACGTCGCCTGTGGCCAAACTAGGGACGAGACCCTTCTAAGGCACGTGAGATCTCAGACACGAGGGGTTCTGTTCGGTGACGGTACTTCTTTTGGGAACGTGGTGTTGGTCTCTCGTCTGGGGCGAGTGGCGTCTGTCTCTTTCGGACTCGCGTTACTGGTTCTGGGTCGTGGCGGTTCTCGTTTCTTTACGTAAAATTTTGGGTCAGTTACGATTTTTACAATTTTTTTTAAAGTCTGTAGGAGAAGATTTTTTTTTTTTTTTTTGATACGATGAAACTTCACGAAGAAAAAGTAAAGATGTACACTTTTTTTTTACATGCATAGAAAAAAACAACAACTAAAGAGTGAATTAACGTGGATTGAGTCTTTGATATCAGGGATCCATACTGTATTCCTCAAAACTCTTTACTATTTTAGACTTGTGAAACTTGTCTAAGTTTCGTGGCCTTCCAGAACAAGTTCAGAACCAACGTCGTGGACTCACGGTCCCCGTTCCCACAAATTAATAACGGTGTCTTCCTCCCGGACTGCCTCGGCACCCCGGTAGACAAGATACCTCGTACTTAAACTATGTTACTTGACAGGAACGAGTGGGGCAGGGAACCGGGGGTGAGAGAACCCGTGGATCCCAAGAGACACCTGGGGGTGTTTGGAGAGGGGGGTGGAGAGGTCCCACACCTCGAAGGAGGGACGGGGTGCCCCAGTCAGTGTAGTCTCGACTGCCGACTTAGACGACGACCGGACCCACCCACCTGGGCGTCCGCCCCTCTGGGACGGGGGAGGGCGGTCGGTCGACACTCAGTCACGGGGAGGGTGGGACCCCGGAGTCTCCGACGTGCAAATTCTGGGGGTCCTTCGGAAGGACTCTTGTCCCAACGAAGAATGAACGTAGTCCCATCTCGAGTCCAGACCCCAAGTCCACTCCTACGGACCCTGGTCTTGGGTGCAGTAGTCCTGTCTCCTAATCTCTTCGGTCCTCCTCCCAGCATGGACCCGTAGTTCCCACACGACCCACGCCCCGACTCCCTCTGCCCCCGCCCCTCTCGTCCTTGTCCTCCCCGGACTCCGGTTCCCAGACCCCCGTCGAGGAGACGGAGGGGAGAGCGTCCGGACCGACTGGCGTCCCAGGAGGACTCGGACGCCACCCGGGGTCACACACGTGTCTCTCGACTGGTCGTCTTCACCTCCCCCCGGACGACCCGGAGAAGTCGTACCCAAGTCCTGATACACCCGTCTTTGGTGCCTCTCCACCCCATCACTACGGTCGGACGACCACAACTCACGACTCACAGACTGGTCCCAGGGTCCTCCGTGAACACGAGTCGCGACCCCCAGTCGACCCCACGACCCTCGGACACCTGTGGTTCCCAGAAGTCGCCCGTCACCGTCCCACCAACCAGGGAGCGACGTGGACTCACCTGTCGGGGGATGGGCCGGAGGGGCGTCTGGGGCCGGACGTTACGTCGTACCGGTCTTCCGACTGAGGAGGGACTGACGTAATTTCGACGGACGGGGGTGAGGTCGCGAGGACAACAAAGAGGAGGTTGAACCAGAGGCCCCCGTCCACTCAGGTCCCGCCTCGAGTCGACGGCCGGACCCCCGGGGACCATACGGGACACTCACCCCAACCCACAGAGGGGGAGGTCTCTGGGGTACGAGACGACGAAGGAAGGTATGTTTCCGGTGTCCTTGCAGGGTCCCACTTCCTCCCCCACTGGACTCACTGGAGCCCTCCCGTACGAGACCTCCCCCGTAGTCCGGTCCCCGGGTCTCCGGGAGTCTCGGGGTGCCTCTGGGAGGGCAGAGTGACCCGAGTCTCCGACAGGCGCGAGGAGAACCCGGGAGAGGGGTGGAGACGAGACTTCCCTCACTGGGGTCCCTCGGGTACGTGAACCTCTTCGACCAGGAACGAAGACAGGAAGGGGAGTACAGAGTGGACAGGAAGGTGAAGATGAGAGGACCCCCCACCCACCCCCCACTGTCCGGGGATCCCACTCGGGGCCTCACCCGGGTCCGACGGTCTTCGACACTCGGAAGTCCGGGGTCCTTCGGACGGGAGTGGACGGGGTAAAGACCTTCTCCCCGGGCGTCCGGAGGACACCCACAAGGTTTAACACGAGGTCGACCTTTCGGAGAAAGACTCCAACCCAGAGAGGATGGACTGGGTTATCCTCGTCCCCGCCCCACCACCGACCACACCCCCCACGCCCACCGACAAACCACTAAAAGAGAAGTAGACACCTAACAGTCTCCCTGGGGACGTCCGTCCGGGGCTGTTTCTACAGATTTGTAGGGACAGACCATGACCACTTTTGACCCGACTCGGGCGGGCCGGGGGACGTCCACGACCCGTTAGGGGACGAGGGGATTCAAGACGTGGGGTGGGGTACCGTACGACCTCTTGCCCCGACACCCCGGCGTTCAGAGTGAGAGGTCCTGGACGACTTGGACGCGTATTAGTCCTTACGGGACAGAAGGTGCGCCGGGTCTCCGGACCGACCCGCGTCGGGACTAGAGACAGAGTCCAAGGCTTCTCCTCCGTCACTAGGGGTCTCCGTGCACCCGAGGACCCGGTTTTCGGTGGGAGCCTTGTCCTCGTCTGGGGGTCTCTTTGAAGTCGTGCGGGTCCGGTGGCCGATAGGTCACTCGGACCCGTTGACGCCCGGAGCCGGGACGCGCCACCCGAAGACGAGTCGACCCCCGGGCCGGAGGAGGTCCGGACCGAAACTCGCGGGACGAACGGACGAGGGGCGAGGGCCGAGACTCCCGGGACGAACGGGCGGGACCGACGCGTCAGCACGTCCGACTCGACGGCGGGTACCTTCCACACCCCACCCTCCGCCAACCAGCCAACCAGCCTTAGGGCCTTAGGGTCTTAGGGCTCGCGTCCTTTGTCCTGGCCACGTGAAGGAACACGTCCTCGGTTGTGTCTCGATCGCGGGACCTACGGTTTAATGTCGGCCGTAGGGAGTGTCCTCGCCCCGCCCGAGGGACATTGAGGTGCACCCGGCCACTCCTCGGCCCCACCCCACACCCGGCCCGGAGGTCTGTCGTATGACCTCAGTCAAGCCACTTCGGTGCGGGCGACGACCGATACGACCCCCGACCGAGACCCGTTGTCACCCCAGGACCCTGCGGAGGAGGGCACTACACCTGAGTCTTCATTGAGTCCTTTATGGGCCTCAAGTCAGGAAACTCGGTCACTCGTACCTGGAAAAGACTGGTATTGTAGAGGTCTTTGTACACACACGTACACCCGCACTTATGTGTGGGTGTACGTGTGTGTATCTGAGTGTCAGTGTACTTATGTATGTATATGTGTGGATATGTGTAGGTGTGTATAGGTGCAAGTGTATTTGTGTGTGTATGTATTTATATGTGAGTGTGCATGCACGTGTATGTGTCTATTCATTCTAGCATTGTGTGTGTGTGTATGTACCTTTCCTCCCCAGTTGTTGTCTAGGTGGAAGGAGGGAGGGGACCCCTACGGAACCTCTTCCTCTTTTTAATCCTCTCTCTTTTTCCTTTGGCGGTCCGTTTGTAGGAGCACTTGAACGATGAGTCTCGGAGTATCGTTAGTCTGGTGCCCCACAGGAATGGAACCGGACCAGCTGAATATTATTTATGTAGACCTAGACTTCCCAGACCGGGACCCTTCACAGTCTAAGAGGGGACTCTACTGACCGTAGGCTCCCGTTGCAAACAAAGTCCCCTTTGTGGGTCACAACCACCACCGGAGCGTGTGGTGACTCGCGAGGAGTTGGACCTGGGGTCACTCCCTCCGCAGTCCCCCTCCGTGAGTTAGGAGCGTGACGGGACGGAGGGTATCCTCGACCTGTCAGGTTGAAGACTTGACGGAGGTCAGTCCCGACACTATCCTAGCGAAAACAATACCACTGTTCTTTCACTTTTCGTTTTCCCAATCAGCGAGTCAGCACAGGTTGAGAAACGTTAGGGTACCTTACATCGGGCGGTCCGAGGAGACAGGTACCGTAAGAGGTTCGTTCTTAGGACCTCACCCAACGGTACAGGAGGAGGTCCCTTAGAAGCACTGGGTTCCTAGTCTGGGCGTATAAGACACAGAGGACGTGACGTCCGCCTAAGAAATGGTGACTCGGTGGTCCTTACGCGGAACTACTGTTCTCTTCCCTCACCCTTTGGCTCCGGGACCCTCGGTTCTACGGATTTGTGTGTAGGAACTATCTCTTGTCGCCTCAGGACTCCATCGGTACCCCCGGTCCAGGGTGGTCTCATCCTCTGTCTGGACTGGGTGTCTCGACGGTCCCCTGTCTGTCTCCCTGCAATCCTTCGCCTCAATAAGAGACCGGCGACAGTCATCCATTTTCACTCGGAAAATCTGCTCGACCCTATTACTCTTTCTCCAGGCTGGTCAAAAGATGAGCTGCCTTTCAGACAAGAGAACACTGGGTAATTTGTCTACGGTGAGAGACTATTGAGTTAATTCTTGACTAATGAGTTTTTGGGTACGACACCACCTGCCGGGACGGTCCATTGGTACCTCAGGGTGCTGATACAGTACATTCTCGTCCGACGAAACCCCTCTTCACCGCCGTCTTCTAGGAAGTGGCGAAATTGTCGCCCTCCCACCTCCCCGACAGTCAGGAGTCGAGGGACGGTAGGTGAGCGGAGCCGCGTTTCGTCGTCGACGGAAAAATACGGTGAAGACCTCGGACGACTCAGGCGAAGATGGGAGACTCACCAGTTTATGGAGCTAAACAATCTCAAGGGACTGTAATTTGAGGGGGACAACTCTATTGGATCCACTAAAGACAGAGGGGTCTGCTGAGCAACCCCACAAACTTAAATCCCCCTTTTAGTGAAAGGAATAGGTCCTTAGTACACTAAAGACCAATGTTTCGTCGACCCCTTTTTTAGACTTACACTTTGTCTGGGACTCGTCTTGGTTTGGAGTCCTGAGAGTCCCGTGTGCCGGGCCGTCACAAGAGTTGTCTGGTGTGGCGCGAGTCCACTATAATCTCACCGACGCAGCTTCTCCCTTCCCGCACCGGAAACGACTTTGGTTTTGACCCTGACCCTGAGGTTCCGACGGACTTCACGACAGACCTCGGGGACCCTCTCGGGAGGTCGATCTAAGGCGGGGGGTCGTCTTGGGAGCTAGACCTGGGGGGTCTCTCTCGGGAGGTCGACCTGGGACCCCTGGGACTGCAGTAGGGAGTGATGAAACGGTCGTCGGTGTCGAGTCAACGAGTCAGTGGAGTGTCAGGTACGGGGTCCCCAGAGGACGTAGTCTCCAACCCATCTAACCTGACCCACGAGACGAGTTAGGAGTCCCTGACTTTAGTTCCACACCCGGTTCGACCCGATAAGAGACTACGGGTCCCCAGAGTAGTCCAACCACTGTCTTGAGAAATAGAACACCCCGAATCCGGGCGGAAGGGAACAACCCCCGGTGAACTCCGGGTAAGGAAAGCCCACGTAGACAGAGGGACTGTGGGGAAGGCGTCCCGCGTACTCCAAGTTACCTGAGGGTGTGCGGACACGTGGAACCCCACCCGCGGTACAGACGTTTAGGGCAGTCCCGTACCTCGGGTCGCGAGCGCACCCAGTGACCCTGTCCTTAAGTCGAGTCTGAGGACGACTGTACGCGAGACGGAGCGTCGTAGTGGACTGGTAGACTCACACTTTCCCTTCGTCGCACGGACCCAGGGAACTGAGTCGTGTGGTAGGCGCTGACGTCGACGGTAGACGAAAGGGGGGCTGTTGGCCGCCTCTATCGCGGTCGTTACGACCCCCGGCCCCCGTGACTCGCCGGACCGGGCCAAGACCCACGGACCCGGACGACTCGGGGACGGACAACCGCCCCACCCCCCTCCGTCACCGACGGGGGGGCGTCACAGTCTCGAACCAAAGAGGGGACCTGTACGGGTCACACCTACCCTCCCGTGAGCTTCGGACGTGTTCGGGGAGTAGAGGTGTGAGGGACGGTGGAGACTACGTGACCCTCTGGGTGACGTCGGAGGCTGTATCGGTCCGATGTACCCTCAGACGTTTTTCACGGGACCCTCAGGTGGGAGTCCCTGTGTGGTGTACCTGAGGGTGTGAGTCACCGCCTTTGTACACGTGATCGGACCTACCCTGGCCGGGGAGGGACGGCCTTCAAGTCCCGCCAATTCTAAGCCAGAACCCAATGACTCAGTCCGTCTTCATTACAAGGACCTTCGAGTCGTAGTACTTCTTTTCCTGGACGACAGGTATCATCCCTGTGGTCTCCCTCTCGGGAAGGTCCTCTGACCGGAGACGACCTTTGACCGAACCCTCCGGTCATTCTCGGTCCCTTGCTCGATCAGCTCCAGTGTGACGGCTGTTAGTCCTCCAGTACGACGGTTGTTGGCGCCCCACCCCCTGTGGAGGGGGCTGGGTCCTCCCGAGATACGTAGGGGTAGCGACACAGTGACACCGTGGACCACGGAAATCTGCCGTTACCGCTCGTCGTCACCTCTACGTCTGCATCTCTTGTCCGAATACCTGTTCCCACCTCCCCTCCTGCCTCTCCGCCTTCGTATCTGTGACGGTGCACGTTCTATCTGTCGGTCACCCCAAACGACACGCTGAGTCCCTTGAGCCTGACCCCCAGGAATTGATGAATCTCCGCCTTTCCCACCCTCCACCCTCCCTCCCAGTTCTGGTTCCCCCGTGTACATGTGGATACCGATTAAGTACAACTACGTACCGTTTTTAGTTTGGTTATAAAATTTCGTTAATAGAAAGTTAATTATTATTTATTTTTTTTAAAATTTTCCAGTTACCGGTCCGTCCCAACCCATTCCCACAAATAACCTGTATTGACCAGTCACACCCTAGACAATAAGAGACTACTGGACTCTTCTTATATATTTCCTTTCGGATGAGATTGTAACGACTTGGTCGACCCGACTTATAAAGACGGACGGTACCCCTTAGTTCACTTCCCGAGTCCGATCTTCCTGGGACACGTGTGTGTCGTAGTCACACCTCGACCCTGGGACACGTGTGTGTCTTATAGTCACGTCTCGACCCTGGGACACGTGTGTGTGTCGTAGTCACGTCTCGACCCTGGGACACTTGTGTGTCGTAGTCACACCTCGACCCTGGGACACGTGTGTGTCGTAGTCACACCTCGACCCTGGGACACGTGTGTGTGTCGTAGTCACGTCTGGACCCTGGGACACGTGTGTCACAGTCACGTCTCGACCTCGGGACACGTGTGTATGTCGTAGTTACGTCTCGACCTTAGGACACGTGTGCGTCGTAGCCACAACTCGACCCTGGGACACGTGTGTGTCGCAGTCACACTTCGACCCTGGGACACGTGTGTGTCGCAGTCACACTTCGACCCTGGGACACGTGTGTGTGGCAGTCACGTCTCGACCCTGGGACGCGTGTGTGTCACTGTCACACCTCAACCCTGGGACATGTGTGTTACTTGTAGTCTCGTCTCGACCCTGGGACACGTGTGTGTGTCGTAGTTACGTCTCGACCTTAGGACGGCCTTCGGTCGTGTTCCTCAGGGCGGGCACCGTTTCCAGTACTCCAATTCCCCGGGCTGTCCGTTTCCGCTCAGTCCGGAATTCCCTCGGAGCGACCTAGACGAGCACGTAGACGGGGGTTTGGTCGCAGACGGACGGAATGACGTAACGTGAGAAGCGGATGAGAAGAATGTAATACCCCCCCCCCCGATAGGGGGTGGGGGAGAGAGACTTTTCCTCAATTGAATCCTGAGGTCAATTATTTAGAGGAACCACACTGTTCCCACAAAGTCAGGTTTTTGGAGAGACGACCGTCTGATCGAACACATTGTCTTAATAGATGTGAGAACGATGATACATGTCTTAACAAATGTTGGAGAGTTGGTATTTGTCGTGTCTCTCAAACCTCATAAAACTTTCAGAATCAATCGTATCCCAAAAAGATTCCTATTGTTAGTACAACCACTTCCCAAAGTAACGACTCAATTACTAACGGCGGTCCGGAGGTATAGGAATCCGTGGACCCCCATACAATTACCTACATTAACCTTACATCTTTTTCTTTATATCATCAAAACTACAATCGTTATGATCTGAAAACTCAATTCCTAAAAGAGAAAACAATATCTAGTGACATGAGGAGAAAGAAACAATATTTAGTAACACAGGAACGATACATTTTTACATTGAAATAGTGATAGAATTCTGATTTATCTAGAATTCCCCTTTGTTCAAAAGACTAGCTAATTGGAAATAGTTATCTTTCTTTCCACCCCGGTATTTTACAAGTAGCTAGAGGTCTGGTCTTCAATAGCATTTTGTTTACATTCCGGGAACATTCTTTTTCTAGACGACTCTTGTGACAGGAATCTATTCCCAGCCTCGTCGACTGGGACGCACTGACAAAGAATGTAAATAGAGATACATATTGATTTTCATATTTTCACCTGGACCTTTTATTTCTTTGTCTGGTCAAGGACCTTTTTGACCAAAGGGGGCACACCAGAAAAGAGTAAGAGAAGAAAAGACCGACTTAAGGGTAGACCTCACGCCTCCGAGTGGTTCGGATGATTAAAACGGACCCGAAGATTCTAGACTGGGCCCTCCTGAAACACAGGGGTGAGGAAGCCCTCTGGCCCTTCTGCGGACACCGGATGCATCCACCACGTTTGAGGAACAGAGCCTCAAAATAACCAAAAGACACATTTGGTTTAATAAGTCGGAGAAAGGAGGTGATTAAAAGGATGATGCGATAAGAAAGGATTAGAGAGAAATATAAAGATTAATTTATCAAGAAAGGATCCTGTGGCTGAGGCAGAGGCGAGCTTAATGGACCTAGGTGGCCCCGACCTGGGTCCGTCTTAGGACACGTGTGTGTGGTAGTCACGTCTCAACCCTGGTACACGTATGTTACTTATAGTCATGTCTCGACCCTGGGACACGTGTGTGTCGCAGTCACGTCTCGACCCTGGGACACGTGTGTGTCGTAACCACGTCTCGACCCTGGGACACGTGTGTGTGTCGTAGTCAAGTCTCGACCCTGGGACACGTGTGTGTCGTAACCACGTCTCGACCCTGGGACACGTGTGTGTGTCGTAGTCACGTCTCGACCCTGTGACACGTGTGTGTGTCGTAGTCACGTCTCGACCCTGGGACACGTTCGTGTCTCGTAGTCACACCTCGACCCTGGGACACGTGCGTGTGTCGTAGTGACACCTCGACCCTGGGACACGTGTGTGTCGTAGCCACACCTCGACCCTGGGACACGTGTGTGTCGTAGTCACGACTCGACCCTGGGACACGTGTGTGTCGTAGTCACGACTCGACCCTGGGACACGTGTGTGTCGTAGTCACGACTCGACCACGAGAAGAAGTGATTTGTGCGACAAAGACAGACCTGCAAAACTAGTAGAAACCCGTTGAAAGTCCCAAAGGGTCTACCGAGATATAATTTCTTAGGAGCACGTTGCGTCCTCTGTGTCCTCTGTCCAAGTTAGAGACCCAGTCCTTCTAGGGGCCACCTCGTTTACCGTTGGGTGGGGTATAAGAACGGACCTTTTTTAGGGTACCTGTCTCCTCTGACCGCCCGATGTCAGGAACCCCGGAGTCTTAACCGTTGATTGTTCTTTTGGTTCGTCAACCCTTCTTTGACAGTAAGTCGACGAGTTTCGGGGTTGGGTCCCCTCCGAGGTTCCTGATTGTCTTGGGAGGCGGGGTCAAGAATTTGGGTTGTAAACTTCGTTTATAAAGTTCCCTGTGAGGATCCGAGGTTCGTACCACTAAGAGTAATTAGTGTCTCCAGGACAAGATGCCTCAGTCACTCTTTTGTCTCAACCGTTCATGTGTTGGTGTCCTTTTGTGTCCCGGTGGAAAGGTGGGCGGGTAGTTGTGTATTTATAGGTGTCCCATGTATAGACTAATCGTCAATTAAAGGTTTTACCTATGTCTTGAGTATGTCGAGTTTCTGTTTTTTGTTCATTAGGTCAAAATTCTACCCGTCTCCTGTCTACCGATTGTCTAGGTACTTTTCTACGAGTCGTAGTGATTGGCAGTCCCTTTACGTTTAGTTTTGGTGTTACTCTCTAGCGGAGAGTGGACAATCTTAGTCAAGTCGAGTCAAGTCAAGTCAGTGAGTCAGCACAGACTGAGAAACGCTGGGGTACTTGACGTCGTGTGGTCCGGAGGGACAGGTAGTGGTTGAGGACCTCAAATGAGTTTGAGTAGAGGTAACTCAATCACTGCGGTAGGTTGGTAGAGTAGGAGACAGTAGGGAAATAGGAGGACGGGAGTTAGAAAGGGTCGTAGTCCCAGAAAAGTTTACTCAGTCAAGAAACGTAGTCCACCGGTTTCATAACCTCAAAGTCGAAGTTGTAGTCAGGAAGGTTACTTGTGGGTCCTGACAAGAGGAAGTCCTACCTGACTAACCTAGAGGAGAGTCAGGTTCCCTGAGAGTTCTCAGAAGAGGTTGTGGTGTCAAGTTCTCGTAGTCAAGAAGTCGTGAGTCGAAAGAAATATCAGGTTGAGAGTGTAGGTATGTACTGGTGTCCTTTTTGGTATCGGAACTGATCTACCTAGAAACAACCGTTTCATTACAGAGACGAAAAATTGTACGAGAGATCCAACCGGTATTACAAGGAAGGTTCCTCATTCGGAGAAAATTAAAATACCCAAGTCAGTGGTAGATCACTAAAACCTCGGGTTCTTTTATTTCAGACAGTGACAAAGGTGACAAAGGGGTAGACACACGGAACTTCACTACCCTGGTCTACGGTACTAGAAGTAAAAGACTTACAACTCGAAATTCGGTTGAAGAAGTGAGAGGAGAAAGTGAAAGTAGTTCTCCGAGAAATCAAGGAGAAGTGAAAGACGGTATTCCCACCACAGTAGACGTATAGACTCCAATAACTATAAAGAGGACCGTTAGAACTAAGGTCGAACACGAAGTAGGTCGGGTCGCAAAGAGTACTACATGAGAAGTATATTCAATTTATTCGTTTTATCGGCAGCAGTTTTTCTCGTCTATTGTTCACAACTGGTTCTACGTCTCTTTTGCCTTGGAGACACATGAGAACCACCCTTTATTGAACCACGTCGGTGACACCTTTTGTCATACCTCAAAGGAGTTTTTTAATTTTTATCTTGATGGCATACTATGTCTTTAAGGTTTCCTTTCTTTATAGAGACACAGTTTCTCTATAGACGTGGGGTGCAGGTGTCGTCGTTCTAAATGTTATCGGTTCAGTACCTTCGTTGGATCGTAGACAGTTGTCTGTTTATTTATCTTTTCTATACTGTTGTACCTACCTAGGACTCCCGAAACACGTTTCACTTTACAGTCCGTCTCTTTCTGTTTATGACATACTAGAGTGAATGTACGCTTTGGTTTTCGTGGTTTGAGTGTCTATACCCCTTGCCTGACCACCAACGGTCTCCGTCCAGTATCTCCCACCTCCTTACTCACTCCCATCGGGTTTCCATCTTCTAAGACCAATATTCTATTCCTTCAGGACCCAATGTTACTCGTCGTGTTACTCACCCCAATTATAACGTAGGACATTAACGATTCTTTTATCTCGAATTCTAAAGAGTTGTAATCTTTTTGTTATTAGACATTGATACACTCCACTACCTATAATTGATTTGAATGGTACCAGTGGTCAAGTGTTACATATCTGTATAGTTTAGTAATACAATATGTGTCACTTAGGTTACGATAGACAGACAGCCAGTGTAGAGTCACTTTGACCCTTTCTTTGTATTGGAACTAAATACACGCAAGGACAAATTTCTGTGGTATAAATTATATATTCCAACCAAGTACTCGGGACTTGAGTACCAGCAGTCGTGGCCCCGAGTGTGGACTTGTTGTGTGCACAAAAGAGACATGCCGTGTAGGAACGGAAGAATACGAGTCCTGTGGTCTGTCGCGAAGTCGAGGTAGGGACCCCCGGTGAAATTTGTCGTACTAGTGGTTGTTTTTCGTGGTTTTGGGGTTTCGTTGGACGGTGGTCTGTCTGGTCCTTTGTTCTTTCGCGTCGGAGGAGAAAAGTCTGACGGTCCCTGTCCGTACAACCACCGAGTTCAGAAGATGACGAGAGGCCTATAGAAGTTTGTAGACTCCTTCGTACCGCCGACAACTAAACTCAATGTTTATCTGTAATCGATCATCCGTTTAAGTGTGTATGTCTTAGACTCATTCTCCTAGTTGACATTGATTTAGAGTTACCCGTGTTTGTCACCAGAAAACCATGGGTTTCACGAAAAGTACTTGTGGTTGGTGGTCCGTGGTTTCCTCGATTCTCTTACCGACAAACCTTATTGGTTTTAGATTGTTTTCCAATCTAAGTAACCTTCCTGACTATGACTTCGACTTTGAGGTTATGAAACCGGTGGACTACGCTTCTTGACTGAGTGACCTTTTCTGGGACTACGACCCTTTCTAACTTCCGTCCTCCTCTTCCCCTACTGTCTCCCACTCTACCAACCTACCGTAGTGACCGAACTTGAGCTACCTGTACTCAAACTCGTTCGAGGTCCTTAACCACTACCTGTCCCTCCGGACCATAGACGTCAGGTACCCCAGTGTTTCTCAGTCTGTACTGACTTACTGACTTGTCTTGTTTTCCAAACCTTCTTCATGGTTTTCATTTTAGGATTAAAGACTAGTAAATTAAAAGTCGGAAAGACCAGATCAGTATTCGGACGTCAGAGTAGTCGACAGGGGTCGACTCTGAAGAGAATTTAGTTCTGTAGGTGGGTAGCAAAGGTACAGGTCGAGGTTTCACGAAGAGGGAAGGAGGGGGTCCAGTGGGGACGGTGGGAGTTGGGGACCAGTCGTGGACGAGAGGGGACATGCGGTCGTACCCGAGGGACCCCGAGGGAAGGTGGCACAAACGGGGTGGTGACGTGGGAGGGGAGGTCTCAGACTCACCCAACCAGGTCCTCCCTCCGTCACCCGAGACACACTTCCGACGAGGTAGCGTAGTGTCTTTGTATTCCGTCGCATTTCGAGTGAATCGTCAAAGTTGTGGTCGCACAGAGTTCTTGTGTAAGGAAAGTTGGTGGTTCACGAAGTGTCGGTGTCTTTAGACTTGACAGACGTCTGGGGGTCTCGGGTACCGACGAGGGTTGTCGACGGACGGCGGGAGGACGGTCAGAAGGACCGGGGGTGTCCGTCCATCCACGTGTCGGGGGCCCAATCGTCCTTGTCGGACTAGGATCCACTCTTCGACTCCCGACTGACCCTCACCTTCCCTGTGTCGTGTCTTGTCCGCGTGACCCAGGGGTTTCCTTGGAGTCTCACACTGGAGTAAACCTTTGTTCCAGAAACGTCCCCGTTAACTCTATTCTTACCTCCACTCTGGTGCGACCGACTATCTTCTACACGTACGATTCAGTGAAGTAAGTACAGGCTGAGAAAAGTTGTGGCACCCAACATCGGGCTGTCCGAGGAGGCAGACACCCTAAGAGGTCCGTTCTTTTGACCGTACCTAACGGTACGGGAGGAGGTCTCCTAGAAGGTTGGGTTCCTGACTTGGGTACAGAGGACGCGGAGGACGTAACGTCCGTCTAAGAAATGGGTGACTCGGTGGACCCTTCGGGTCTATCTACTATCTAATAACTATCTATTATATATTCACTGTTCATCTATCTACTACTACCACCATTTATCTATCTTTTATTACTGCTATTTCTACCGATCTATAAACTATCTACCATATTTCACAGTAACAGATATTTTGTTACAAAAGATAATGTAGACATATTTTGTTACCATATTCCCTCACATGCACGCTCATAGTCGGAAGACACTATAACACGGTTGTCCGTAGGTTCCGCCAGACACTGTGGACGAGTGAGTATCGTCGACGACATAGTATAGGGAAGGACACTGGACACTGGGGTAGTGAGGAGTAGTTGGGTGAGGGGACACCCACCCGTAAACCCGACGAGGTCCTAAAGACGAGGACGCTTACCATACTGGTATGTGTAGGAGGACCATGTGTGTGACTGTAAAGTGACGCACTACACGGTCTTCCTTTGCCGAACCGATACCATCCGTCTTATAAGTCGAGGTTCTTGTGTTGTCCGACGCAAGACGTCACCGGTAAGGTCTCACAGAGGTTGGACACTCCATACTCTCCGGGCCCACCACATCCACCCGAAGGAACCCCGTAAGAGTCTGACTCTCAGACAATTAGGCTCCGATCCTGAGACGCAGACTCTGAGCTTAGACGGACCGTTGCCACCTTCGTCCTGGAGACGGATATACGTCCATGGAACTGTGGGCACGTACAGAAACCTCCAGAGTCCTGAAAGGAACCGGACCGTTTGGAGGCGTTTCATCTTTGTCTTGCGAGCTGAACTCGTCCTCCCGAGACGTTTTTCTGAGTCCCCTAAACTCCGTACCATTGGTACCACTGATGACGTCCCTTGTGACCCCCTGTAAGTGGTTTGTTGACGAACTAAAGACTAATCGATTAGAGCCAGAGGAGGGGTCGACACGAGGGAGTCTACCTGGTCGGGAGGGGGACCCCGGAGGCGACCTAGTTCTGGGGTACAGTGGAGTCCTTCCGTTACAGAAAGACAGGTAGAACTTCGGACAGACGGAACAACGGATCGACCCGGTGTACGACGGGTCCCGGGACACGAGACCCCCCTCCCGTGCCCCTCGGGGCCCGAAAGGAGAGTCGGGTCCCTCTAGGTCCGTCACCCAACCACCCGTACGACTGGGACCCGACGTCGGGTTCTTCTTGAGCGAGGTGGTCCATGCCGACGAGGGGTCGTGCAAGTTCTTCGGGAGAAGAGCAGTAGACACTAAGAATTGTATGGACTGATGAATGATGAGAAGTATGGAGTGAGTGAGTAAAAATAAAATGAGTAAGTAAGTCGTTTTAGCACATACGAACGTACGATTCAACGAAGTCAGTACAGGTCGAGAAACGTTGGGGTACCTGACATCGGGTGGTCCGAGGAGACAGGTCTCGACCGAGAGTTTCAGTCAGGGTCGACCACCACTCCTTCTAGGTCTGGGCGAGACGCCGGGAGTGGCGGGGGGAGGAGGGAACCAGTCAAGTGACACCGCCAAGGAGAGACGTACAGAATTCCTGTTTACATATTTGGTTGTCTCTCTTACCTACTCACTTCCCGAGAGACTCGCAGACTTGAGACGGTAACTGACGTCTCAAGCCGACCACCCTCAACCCGACCGAGGTAGGAAGTCCGTCCTCCCTACTGGTGTGAACAGGCACTGTTTCCGGGTCCTTCCGGTCGGGACCCCGACCAAGGGGTCTCTGCGAACGACCACTGCGTAGCTCCGTAACCCTGTCCTCGAGTGCCTCCCTGTCGGAGGCGGACGCACTCGAAGCCGGGTCCCGTTAGATCCCCGATCCGCGTCACGTGGTGTCCTTCCTTGTCTCCGGGGAGGGGTGACCCCAGACCCGTGTCACGTGGTACCGTCCCTCGTCTCCGGGGAGGGGCGACCTTTGTGGACGACCGAGGAGGAGTCCCGCTTTTGCGTCCCTCTTCTCCCGGGGTCAAAACACATTTCTGTGGAACCCCTGAAGGGACCAGCTCCTGGACGTGAAAGTTACGTCCCCTGTACCTCAGTTAGGGACTACCTCCTTGATTCTAGGGTGTACAGAGTCCCGTTGATGGCTCGGACGCGAGATCGTGGACGTACGGGCATGTGGTGTCGTTCGGGTGCGCGGACTTGCTTCTGGGTCATGTCGGGGTTTCTCCGCGGAACCCACCTGGCTCTCCTCGTGACCCGTCTGTTAAGAGCGGACACAGTGACTGGCTTATATAATCAATACCTCCTCGGGGAGGGGATTAAGAGTCCTGAAGCCCGAGCCACGGGGAGGGACAGGGTACGACGGGGAGGCCCTTCCCATTCCTTCGGGGACCGTGGGAGGCGTCCCCGTCCCGGGCCTGACAGAGTGGACAGAATGAGGGTCGAGATAAGGGCTCCGGATGTTGCATCGTGGACCGAAGGTTTTTCATCACATTACTTATTTATTCGTGTACTTTGGAGTTGAGTGGGAGATTCGAGGAGACCATCCGTGGGTGTCGAATAGTACCCTACTCCCACCACGTCCAAGGACCCCGTGAACTGTAGTCCTAAAGACCTGTGTCCCGGACCCGACACAACCTTGGGAGTGGACTTCCTTAGGACGACCTCAAAGTCTTGACCACGTGCCTCGTGGTCCCCTCCGAAAAGAGTAGGTGGAACGAAGAAATGGACGGAACCACCACCCCGACCTCCGCTCCCCCGCCCGTGATGACAGGAGGGTGGTCCTCTTCGTCCTTCTCGACCCCCGAGACGGGTCGAGTCGAGATAGGTGACTTCGAATGGTTGTGGACCGCGCACGTCCCCACGTGACGGTCGACAGGGCACCCCGGGGTCCTCCCTCCTCCTCTGTGCCCGTGGGTCCACCCCCACAACCTTCCGCACCCCTTTTTGTTCTAGGGCTGTCCTAGTCTCCGAGGATGACCCTCGTGTCCGGTCCTCCCTCCCACATGGTCCTTCATGTGAAACGGATTCTCGGACTTCAGACCTTTCCTGAACCTACCTTCTCTCCTCCCTAGTCCGTTCGGAACTCGGGACTCCCTTGACTCCCCCAGCAAGTGACAGGGTATGGGGGTGTGAAGGTGGTGATCGTAAGACGGTCGTCCCTGTCTTCCCGGGCTTCGGACTGAAGATCCGAGTCGGGGAGGAGGTGAATGTTGAGAGGTCACTCGACTCACACAGGAGTAGAGTGTCTGTGTCTTTGGCCGAGTCTTTCCTTTGTCTTGAACCGGTTTTAGTGTGTCGTTCTTCCACAGTCTTCTCTGTGGACCCAGGTTCGTAAAGGACGTGTAAGCCACTGTAGTCGTAGAATGGAGAAGGTCCAGACGAAGGATCCACAGTTCACCCGTATCCTTCTGGATATGAACCCGACGATAGTTCGCGCTCACTCCTCCTCTGCCTGTCTATGAGACTCCCTGTCTGGGTCGTCCGTCCCACACCCTCCCACCGAGTCTCGTGGCCGGTGGGACGCCGAGGGGACCCGGTCACGGCTTCTGGGGGGGTCTGGGTAACTCTCCCGTGACCCTTTTACCTGGGGGTCCCCGTCTGACGAGGTCTCGTGCTCGCCACCCTTTAACGGGCAGACAAGGTGCTCCGACGGTTTTAGGACTCAAGTGGAGGCTGTTTCCATAGGGTTCCGTTTCATCAGTGGTCAGAGTTAGCACTGAGACCACGTTGGTAGTGTGTTGTGTTAACGACCACTAAACTTCGGTCGTCTCCAAATTTTCCTGTAATACGGCACTGAGACCCCAACCAAACACGGTGTTCGTGGTAGTCCTGTACCTTGCTCTCTTGGGTGACATAATTGATGGTCAATTTACTCCCTTGCGTTCCACTATTGTTATCTACCACTTCCCATAAAGAAAAGTTGAGTATTCTGTAAGGATTATTTCTTTAGATTAACTTTATACTTATTTATTTCCCAGATTCGACTTATTTCTGTCTAATAGTTTAGGTTTCGTTTGTAGTTGAGTCCCACGTTGTCCCTTCTAGAAGGTAATTGTGTCTCCGGGACCTAGTGACGATGATAAGTTGATACAAACGCCTGGGGTCGATTACGTTATCTTTGGTTTTAATTTATTCGTCACTTTTATAACCCTTTTGTGTCGGTTTACCAGAAGTAAACATCTAATAGACTAACATACATACATAGTACGGAACTTTCAAATTCTCAGAGACTATTCTTATCTTAAATCCCTCTATGCGTAACCTTTCATCGGAGAAAGGGAAGGGGACCAACGACTGTGGGAGACGTGGTTGAACTATCAGGGACACAACACTTGGGGTGAACAGACCCCAGGTCTTCGGAGTAAGACGTCGGGGGTCGGGGAGTCCTCAGTGACGCACTGGAGCGAAGACGACCCCCTACGGAGGTCTGTAGTGGGTGTCTGTCGAGGTGGCCCCGTTCCCCGTCAAGGGTCGGGCGGTTGAGACAGTGACTCTCTCCGAGGGGCGTAGGGGGGTCGTCTCAGGGACGACTCCGGGGAGGTTGGGTCCCCCTGAGACGGACTATGTGATCTCCCACACTCGTGTCCGGTCGGAGCCCTTTTACTCCCCGTTTGAACTTAGACATTATTAAAAAGAGAGCTCTGGGTAGAATGGTCCACCACCTTTGGATGAACAGAACCGGGTGGAAGAAAGGGACCCGACACGGGTCACTCCCACCACCTGTGCAACCGATGTCACGGGGAGTCGAGCTGGACCGGAGTGTGTCGGTGGTTCCGTGAGTCCGACGTGTTCAGAGCGTGGAGATCAGACGCCCGGAGCGGAGGTCGTGAACGGGTCGATCATCCACCCTCGAACGTACACCGGTGGACGACGGGGGAGTGGGCGGATAGAAGGAGGTTCCGGGGCGGGAAGTCCTCGAAGAGAGACACTGGGTCTGATGGGAGGTGAGGAAGGTTCGGGGAGATGGGTCCCCGTGGTGACGGAGTGGAAGTTCTCAAAGGGGGTCGCGGTTCGGACCTTCACAAAACTCCCCGAAGAGGGATCTGAACGAGCCAAAACCGTAGAGAGAGACTCTCCGGGTACCGCGCCACCCACCTCCTAAACCCTTTGTGCCTCCGGTCGGAAGACTCCTGAGGACGTCTAGGGAGTTGTGGAAGGGAGCAGCAGGACGACCACCCCCGACTCATGAAGACCTTATTTGTGGTACTTCCTTTACCTTTTGTAGTGGAGTGATGTACTTTTTACTGGAATCTCCTTTTGCCTCCCTTAGTTTAGGGTGAAGGTTGTGGTGTTTTTGATGTCTAATGAGTCGTCATTTATATAGTTCCTTCTATGTTCTCGGCGTACTTCTTTTGCTACGCAAACATACCTCCCGGATTTATGTGCCACTCTATGCACCTCAAAGACTCACCGTCCTGAAGGTTGTCACTTCTTGCGAGGGAAGGGGTCGAAACTTAGCTTTACTCACTTTCAGGTCAGTTTTGGGGGTCCTCCCACACCCTGATCTGTTCACCCGAGATTTTGAGTAGACATTCTTGCTTGACCTTCTTCACCGTTCTCAGAAAATTTTCTTGTCTTTGGTCCGAGAACGGAGTGGCTAACAACTTTCATCCGACATCAGTTCGTCGAACCACCCTAGGTTTCACCCTCCTCCGGGGGTCCGCTCCTCCCCCAGGGGACGGTAAATCCACGTCCGGGTTTTGTGTGTATGGACAATAGGTGCACCACGAATTCAGTGGTCCCTTTCTGCTGAATAAGTTTTTTACCGTAACTCGTTTTACTGTGCACAAACCTTCAGGGACGGAGGACAGTGTGAGATTTGAGGTCCTGACCTATAGGCTTACACCACCGGTGTAGACATTGTTATAATGTTCTTTCTCTAATGCGTCTCTAATAAAAGGAGTCCTTTCCCATCTTCTGTCCAAGCATTCTGGACTTTGGGTCTTTAGTATTTTGTCGTTAATCTAAACCGGTGTGCTTTGAACTCTATGTATGCATGTTACTTCTGTAGTTTTTCTTTTTACGTTCCTTTATAAACATTTTGTATGTGGTACCCCTTCTGACAAAGGAACTGTACGTGTGCTCAGACTGTCCAGTGTCCTTTTCTGTTTAGTGTTATCATCCTCCCCGATAACGGGTCAGTGTCTTCTTTGTGTCCCCGACTGTTTGCGAATCCTGTAGGTTGGAGTGATCATTCAAGAAAAGCTATAAATGAATCAACCGACGTGGGTCAGAATCGACACCGTCCACCTTAGAAAAATCAACACCGTACGGTCGAGAATTACACCCTAGATTGAGGGACTGGTCCCCAGTTTCGGTCCGTGACCGTCGTACCTCAGAATCGGTCGCCTGGTGGTCCCTTCAGGGTGATTGCTGAAGAATTCACCGCGAGTCTCATTCCAAGAATTTTCAGGATTTCAACTTATTGTGGAGACACTCCCTACGCCTACCTCAGCCACACTGATACTGAATTGCACCGGGAGAGACTCCGTGGATAAAGAAACAATCCAGTTATAGGAGAGGTCGAGTCGACAGGAACAGAGCCTTAGTTACACTGTCTTTATTAGCGGACTGGGGTGTCCTATACCCCGGATCGTGTCGGCACCGTCACGCACGCACGGGACAGTGAAGTGAACACAGACTGAGAAATGTTGGGAAACCTGTCATCGGGTGGTCCGAGGAGATAGGTACCCTAAGAGGTCCGTTCTTAGGACTTCACCCAACGGTGCGGGAGGAGGTCCCCTAGAAGGGTTGGGTCCCTAGTTTGGTCGCAGAGGACGTGACTTTCACCTAAGAAATGGGTGACTCGGTGGTCTCTTGGGACCGGTGACGACACGACGACCATTTTTGGTGACACCCCTGGGGACACGGGAGGTTGTTCCCCTCCGGCTTACTCAGGACCGAGTAACCAGATCCCCTACGAGTCGACGACTGTGACTTTCTCTTTCCAGGTAGATCTGGAGGACTGGGTCCTTCCACAGGGACTACTTGACAGGTCTTCTCCTCAGGCACCGTGGGACCACTCTCTGAGTTAAGGATCTATACAACTATTCTTCAGGTCACAGGGGCTCTTCCTCTTCCCCCAGACCTCGGGAGCTCCTCTTTCCTCAGACCCCGAGAGTTCTTCTTTTCCTTTTGGAAAANAAAAAAAAGGCGAAACAAATCAGTTATAGCCTCTTCCGTTGCCGTTGGGTGAGGTCATGAGAACGGACCTTTTAGGGTACCTGTCTCCTCGGACCTTCCGACATCAGGTACCCTAGCGACTCCCAGCCTGTGTTGACTCGTTGAAGTGAAAGTAAAAAGTGAAAGCACGTAACCTCTTCCTTTACCGTTGGGTGAGGTCACAAGAACGGACCTCTTAGGGTCCCTGTCCCCTCGGACCACCCGACGGCAGATACCCCAGCGTATCTCAGTCTGTACTGACTTCACTGAATCGTCAATCAGTTATATTGTTTCATAGAACGAGCTCCTGTACAAAGAGGAATTGTTCTTGGAAGACTGATTGGAATGTTAGAATTCCGAATATAACACCCTCTCCCAGACCATTCTGGAAAGATAACAATCAAGATTAGAACAATTAGATTCTACAAACAACATCTTCACCCAGACCATTTTCATATGTCACACAATCAACGAGTCAGTACACTGGGGTACCTGACCTCGGACGGTCCGAGGAGTCAGGTACCTTAAGAGGTCCGTTCTCACGACCTCACCCAACGATCAAGGAAGAGGTTTTCATACACTCCAGAACTATTCTGATCACTCAAACCCGTGGGAAGACTACAGATGCAGTCTTCGAAACAGATAGGGAAAAATTTGAAATTATTTTCAGACGATGTGTTTTCGAGAATTCACTAGTTCGGACCAGAGACCAGGACTTCGATTTAGAAGACGAAGCCTCTAGTGTTTAGACTGTAGTAAGTGGTATTCGATAGTGACCGACTAGTTGTGCACACACGCGCACGGGGTCCCGGTTCGACCGTGTGGCCGACACCCGAAGCTAGGAAGGCTCTCGAGTGTTTCCACCCCCGATGACTCTTCGGGAGTCTCCAGCCTCGTGTTCGAGTCCAAGCCAACGCACCTTTGTCCTCGACTCCACAGCCCCGGTCCAACAGACCCGGCGTCACGGGAGGGAGATTCGGGGTACAGGTGAGTCTTAGCGTGTAGAAGTTATTTTCTGGACCCTCTTGAAATACGGAAAAACACAAAATTTGTGAAGGAAGTTTGTTGTTTAGGTCGTTTCTGATCCATCCCCAACCAAACGTGGGTACGGGGACCCCACCAGGCAGGTGTAGGAGGGTCGTGGAGGTCCGCAGGGTAACGAGGTCTACCGGACCGAGGTCGAGAGTCGAGGGGGTTTAGGGGTTCCAAGAGACAGACGAAGGGGACTCGGTCGGTGCAGACGGTCCAGTGGGCGGTCGTCGTGGGTCAGGGCTCCCAGGGTTTTCGTCGTCTGCGTGAGTCACCCATCGTGTGAAATGACTCCAAACCCCCTCCCCATGTAGCGTCTCGTCGTCTCGTTTGAATTTTGCCTCACCCTCTGTGGGAGGCTGTTCGGGGAGCCGCAGAGGTGGTCGCCCTTCAACTGTGACTGGTCATAGGTGGCTGGGATGAGAGGGGGCCAAGTGAGGGGGCCCTGGAGGTCTGGGGAGAGGCAGTACAAACGTCTCTTCGGGTCCCTCCTTCCGGTCCCGGTCGGGACCCCTCTCTAGTAAGTAAGTAGTAATAGTAAGTAAGGTCTACCACGTCCTGGGTCCTCACTAGTACCCGACCCAGTCGGTGTCTCCCTACTTCTCCTTGACCGGTTCCTGGTTTGGGGTCTCTTTCGGACCTCACCGACGTCTCGGAGTGCACCACTCGCACCCGGTACTCTATTGAGTGCACCGGTTCCCCACGTCTCAGGCCGACCTGAGTCCCCACGTCCCTGCTTGTCTCCCGGGTGACGACCTCGGCTCTTCCGACCCTCTTCGACGTGAGAGCCCAGTTGGAGGTCCCCGGGAGGGACGGAGGAGGGTGGACTTCGTGGGTCAGGGAGGCACGATAGGGCGTCTGGGACCAACCCCCTGACCGGAAGGTCTGGGATGGACACCGCCGTGGGCTGAGTCTCACCCCTACACTGATACGGATCAAGACACCGTCTGAGGGCCGTGTACTCGGACTTTGTCAGGACTACCGGAAACCCCTCGCCTGGTGGGGGTCGCCCTTTCCCGTGCACCTTTGGACGTGTGTCCCGGCACAGACACACAAGAGCAGACGTGTGTGTGGACCTGGACACGCCAAACGGGCACGACCCCGTGTGGCTAAGTCCTCGACGACACGGTGTTTACGCAGTCACACCCTCACGTACCCCCCGTACTCACACCACACCGCCCCTCACACGGGAGTCACCTGTACCCACACCCAGACCACACAGGTAGAGGGATCACACACGTATGTGCCAATGTTCCGGAGTGGGAGTCCGAGTGGGACACTGGAACGAGTCGGGTTGTGAGTGACGGGGAGTCCGACAAGGGTTTGGAAAGGTCCGGGTGTCAGGGGACCGTTGGGGGTCTCCTGGGTGCGAGTGGACGTGAAAGAGACGGTCCTTGGGGAGGGAGGGGTTTTAGGGTGGGTCCGAGTCTGGGCCCAGAGGTCCGAGTCTTCACTAAAATAAAGAGGCGTCTATAGGAGTGTCGGTTCGACAACCCGACCCGGGCCGAAGGGGAGTCCCTGGGTCCCCGGGTCGGAGGACGGCCCACGGACCAGGAACCTCTACAGGACACCGACGTTGAACCTCGACCACCCCTCTGTCCCTCAAGAGTGTCGACCCCGCCCGCCCTCGGTGTCCGGCGCCTCGCCTCGGTTCCGACGGGGGTCACGGTCGGTCCGGTCCGACCCCTCCCCCGTCGGTGCCCGAGTCCACACCCCCCTGTTCGAGCCTTCGGGACGCCACCCCTCCCCCGGAGTCCCAGGTCGGGTCTCCTCCCGCCCGGGGTCCGACTCGTCCTCGGGGGGCCGGTCGCGGGTCCCCGACGCGGGACGGACACGGCGGGGTAACGTGTCTAGGAAGAGCGTCGTCAGGTGAAGGTGGAAGTTCTAGGGTCTCAATTACTTCGGGTAGTCTATCAGACTCTTTTTCACGGCGAAGTGTTTTAGTGTCCTGCTCCGTGTGTAGAACAAGTGCCTTACTAGGAAGGACGGACCCCTACTTCTGTCCGTCGGACCCTAACCTCGGGGTGTTCGGAGAGTCGGAGTACAGGTCCTGGGTCGGGTCCCTGGGAGGTCCAGTCGAGTCCTGGGGTCTTGTTGTGTTGACTCCGAAGTTGGGTGGGTACGACACGGGGTCGAGGCGTCTTTCTCAGTCTCTCTCAGTCCATGGACGACTGACAGTGTGTTGTCCCATCCCAGCACGGGGGTCTGTGTGCGGTAACAGGCTCCGGTCTCCCTGAGGTTACTGTGGTGGCTGGGGGTGGGGGTCGGACCTCGAACTGAATGACGACGACCCTAGACACTAGGTCTGTCACCGTGTGTGGCACAGACTACCTACCGTGACGAAGCCCCACGTCACCGACCTCAACCACCAGTCGCACGTCAGGACCGTGGTGTCCGGTACTCGACCCGTCCCGTGCCTCTCCTCCTACTGACCTCCTTGGCTCCAAGTCCGGTCGGTCGGGGGACGTAGGAGGGGTGGACGGAGCAACGTCCAGGGTCGTCTCGGCGCACCGACATCCTCCGGTCCGTGCGGGACTGGTCCTCACTGGTCCAGTTTGACCGTGGACCTCCTGTTCGACCCTTTTTGGACACACAGAAACCCGTCCGACCCCACTCCCACGACGACGACCCTGAGACCTTCGGGGAGACGTGGGGGTCCGGGGTGTGTATGGGTGTCACGTGTGCGTGTCTCAGTGTGTGTAGTGTGGACACCACGGTAGAACGTGTGAGGAGAGGGGGGGAGGGGGGGGGGGTGAGGGGGCCAAGTGTAGGGGGTCTTAGGTCAACCAAGGTAGCTCCTTCCAGTCTGTCCTAAACTACCCCTCGGTCTCCCCGAGACTCTTCTCGCACAGGGCCTAGCGGCCGCGGTTCGGTTCAGTAGGCGCGTCCCGGTCGGGCGTCCTGGTTCCGGGTCCTCCTTCTCGTGGGGGCGGGACCCTCGGTCCTCTCTAGGTGCACCGACATCGGCCCCGTCGGGCTCGTCTCCCAGTGCGACGCTCCCGGCTCCCGACCCCAGCGTCTCCACACCCTCCCCCACACCCGACCTACCCGTAGCATCGTCTTACCGGTGGGGTGTGGACCAAGAGAGGCCTCGACAGAACGTGTCTGAGAGTCCACTGGACCTGAGGGGGGTGGCGGGGGCGGTCGCCGGGGTCTGAATGGCCCCCGGCTCGTGTCGTCTCGCCGGTCGTCGTGGTCCGGCTCCGGGAAGTACCGACGTCCGTTGTACGAGGTCCGCCCGGAGCCCTTCCCCGCCCCCGACGCCCGCCCCCAGCAGACCCTGTGGCCGGACCGTCCCCCTTCGGAGCTAGTCCTTCCTTTGGTTCGGGGACCGGGTCGAGCTTCCCGGGAGGGGAAAGGACCGTAGGATTCCGTTGGAAGGGCGGGCCTTAGGTCTCGAACCCCATCGGCCCCTCGAGGTTTCGGGGCGGGGGTCGGGTAGGCGCTCTTGTAGGTGGTAGAGATGTGGGGGAGCTCCCCCTTCTCCGGACGGGAGAGCGACCCCCTGTCGGGCTTTACGGGGGAAGACCGCGAGGCGTGGACACCCTACTCCCCACCCCTTCACCCCCACCAGCCCTCCGCGCAGAACAGGGACCCCTTGGTATCCACGCAGGCCTCTCCTTTCCCGGCCTGCTCCACGCTCACCTGTCATGGACGGCCGCCCCTCTTCCCACGCGCGATGGGGGTGGGGGTGGAGACCCGGCCCCCGGGCCCTTGGGCCGCGACTCGGAGGAGGGGACGGAGGAGTGCGCTCGGAACCGAGAGTGGCGCCCAGATCCGCACCTCGCGCCCGGAGCCCAGCCCCCGCGTGAGTGTAGGGACCCTACGGCGCTGAGGCCCGGAGGTCCGCCGCCCCCGCCGCGCCCCTCGTCACGGGAAGCCAGAGGGACGCCTGCCCTTGGGCCCACGTCGGCACAGAAAGCCCCTTGCGTCGGCGTCTGTGCCTGGGGCGCGCTCCCCGCCCCGTCTCGGCCCCGCCCCCGGCGCACCCCCCGCCCCCGCCGACCTCAGCGCGCCTAACCCCGCGGACCCTGAGTCCCGGGGAGTCCCAGTGACAGGGCCCGGCAGGACCCGGGGGACCGGTCGTCCATTGGACGTGGGGGCGGGCGCGCGCGCGCGCGCGGGAGAGGAGAGGGCTAGAGAAGTGAGCGCGCAAGGGGGGTGGAGGCGGAGGGGGGTGGGTCCGCGCCCGTCCAGGGAAGGGGGAGTCGAACCGACTCTAGGGGAACCTTAAAGAGCCTTCTTGCAAATGACGCTTTCCTTCGCTTTCCGTGTTTCTGCGTCTCTCCCTCCCTCCCTCGCTCGCGCCGTCCATGATGACCGGGTCCGGGGGACAAGCGCCGGGAACCCGGGAGGGAAGGGGCTGGGTAGGGCTAGGGCTACCAAGTTCCAATAAGAGGCGCGGGGGGAGGGGGCGGTGCTGCTGGGGTGCTCGTCGGCGTCTGGGTCCCTGACGACGGAGGTTGGTGTGGGTGTGAGTCTCCCGTTCAGGGTTTGGGACCAGAACCGTGAGTTCCGGGAGATGGCGGACGAGACCAGTCGAAGAGTCGAAACAGAGAACGGAAGACGAGGGTAGTGCGGACAGCACGACACGAAACGTGGACGACAGGGAGTACGGACTCTGGTCAGAGACGACCCGTGACGGTAGGCGACCCACTCCTCGTTCACGATTTCAGCTAGGAAGTCAGGACTGAAGTAGACAGGTTGTTTATAAATACGTCTGTCGGACCCTGGTGTGAGTCCACACACTGACATCCGTGCGACGGACGCGGGACTCGGAGTCTAGGAACAGATATTTTACATTGGTGCTTTGGCACACTCCCGACGTGGTTTGGGTGTCCCTCTCTATAGTGACCCGTGGGTCTGGTCCCGTTCACGGCCGCTCTCCCGTCCGTTCGTCGCCTGTTGACCCGTCTAACTGTCCCCTTTGATGACTCACCCTACTCTTCGTTCCTCTCTCAGGACCCCACACCTGTTTCGGAGAGACCACCTCGGGCACTAGGACGTCCTCTTCCCAAACGTTCGAGGTTCTATGTCTCTCGTCCTCACAAACCCCCTCCCGACCCCCCTACCGAGTCCGGTGTTATGCGTTTTCCTAATCTAAAACAGGGTTTTGGATACGTCGACCCGTTTCCGAACTCAGGTCCTGTAGGAACACTCTTAATTGTGTACGTAAAGTCTAAATTGTGTTCCGGAAGGGGTTCCCCGACCCCCGTCCGGTGTATAGGACCCACGGGAGGGTCTTCTGGTCGGAGATCTGGAAACCCAGTCAACCTACGACTGACAGGGGTCCATACTCCCCTGACACCCTACCGTGAACCACCGTCAAGGACGACTAGTGTCGGTCGGACGAGGACCGAACCCTTAGAGACTGTTTCAAGACAGTCTCTGAACCATCTATGGACGGTCTGGATTCCGTTCCGTTGGGTGAGGGTTGTGGACCCTGACCATCACATCCCCCGTCCGAGATTCTCCATAAGAACGGGACCACATAGAGGAAGGAAGGAAAAAAAAAAAAAAACGGTAGGATAAATCGAACACCCTAGAATCGAAGGGTTGGTCCCTAGTTTGGGTCCCGGAGCCGTCAGTCTCACTCTCAGAATTGGTGACATGTAGGTCCCTCAGTAAGGGAGGGGAGACTCGTACCGACCTGAGTGAAGATCACTTCTCCCCCACTCTGGTCACCCTACAGTGAAGACTCTAGTCTAATAACTCTGACATCGAAGACTACACCCGAGACGGAGGGTAGGAGAGAGTCTAATGAGTAGGACAACCGTCGGGACACGTCTCCGTGACTTCGGTCGGTTGTTGGTGGGTTCCCTGGCGTCTCCACCTGGGGGTGTAGGTCGCCTCGGGACTCTGCTCGGGTGTCGGGGTCGGTTGTCGTTAAAGTACCCTCTTACACTCGGACTCCAGGTCGTGAACTCAAGGACTGGGAACCTGTGAAGTTCTTGTACTTACCACAACAAAATTCACGGATGCAAACTCCCATCAAACAATACGTCGTTTTCTATCGTCCACTCATCCAAGACCTAACCCGTACTACCCCCGTCTACGGTCTATGGGTTTCTCATTACGGGTTCCTCAGACGGGGGGGTGGGGCGGGGTCCCTTACGTCGAGGTCCGGACAAACAAGGAACCTCTCGTTTCTGGGACGAGAGGGGTACGACCCGAACCAACGGTCCCTCTGTCTATAAGGATTGGGCCAAAGGTTCGATGAGACGGAAGGAGGGTTATGTGCACCCTACCACAATGCGATAGTCCTAAAAACGTTTGTTCTTATTTTTAGTCAGTACTACCCGTCTTCGTTCCCGTCTCACAGGTACACACCGGGACCGGGAACGTCACACCTGTCGGGGACGGACGTACCTCGACAGGAACTGGAAGGAGGAGGGGTGGACTGGACCGGGTCTACGGAGCTACGACCACGACCCCGGACCGGGACCGACCTCTGTGAGCCTGTTCACGGGTGTCTGACACCCCACTGGCACACCGTCGACGGGTTCAGGGTACGAGATGTCTCCCAGCCCCACTAACCACCGGTCGAGGGGGTGTCGTCTCGGAGGAGCCCACCAGTCTTGGTACCTGTCGCAGTCGCCGCCCCCTACCCCGTCAAGCGGCGACCGACGGAACGGAGATATCTCAGACCTTCGGTCGTCTTCGTCTCGCGACCGGAGACCCAGTCCGGGACCGTCCTCTCCCCGTTCCGACCTCAGTACGGACTCGACACGACGTCCCAAATGACGGAACATAAAACCCGGCTGTGGTAGTCTTAGGGAGGGTCGACAGGTTCCAACACCCAGACTGGTACCGGGGGTGGTGGGACGGAGTGCCTCTCCCGGTCGGTTCCCACCTGTCCCTGTAAATAAGTGTGTCACTTGTGAAATTCTTTCCGACGACTCGAGTTTCTCTTTCAGGAACTAGGAGTCCTAGGGGTCTTATCACCCCTTGTCGGTTGTTCCATTCACGACCCGACTTACCACCGGGGGGGGGTTTACTAAGGGTGTTAGACACTTCAACTAGGACTAACCTTTTACCCTGAAATTCCTACTCTAGTTCAATTACTAGAGCGCTACTCCGGTAGGATCTAAACTCTCCGCCCCCGGTCTAGGTCACAGACCACAGGAATATTCCGTCTCTCTGTGTCTCTCTCCCGTACATTACCTCCGTCTCTGGAGTCCCTGTGTCGGTGTAGGTCCCTACGGACCTCGGGGGTCTCTGACCTTCCCCGTCCTTCCCAGGAGGGGACCTCGGACAACCGACAGAATTCGCTGTTCAATCTCTAAACAACTTCGTCGTCGTACTTTCTCACGTCTCACGTTCTCCGCGACCTCTCTCCTTCCACGGGGAGTGGGTCGGGGTCGGCCGGTGGGTGGGCCTCTTCGACCTTCCCGGAGGACACAAGACTCCGGGACCCTGTGGTGTCGGGGGTCGGGGTGGGTTCGAGGAGTCCGTCACGTGTGCCGGGACTTGGTGCCGACCGGACGGGGCTGCGGTGGGGGAGAGGGTGCGAGTCCTGGACCCGTCAGGACGGTGGGACCTCAAAGCTGAAGGAGTAGGTGTGCACCCCTCTCCGTGTCGGGAGGGGTCTCTTCACTCTCTCGACCGGGGAGGGAGAGTGCGGGATCTGAGACCCAGGGTTCTCCTGTTGTCCCTCTTCGGTAGGTTCCACTAGTAAGGAATGCACCCCACTAGCGTCAGTACATCTGAGACCCGTCCGAACCTCTTCTTCGTCTCGACCCCGAACCGGATCCTGGTGGACGGTGTGAGGTGGGACTCTGGTGCCCGAGGGGGTCCGGGAGGAGGGGTGAGGGGGTCTCCAGATTGGAACGGGGAGAGGGTGGTGGAGGAAGGGGTAGTTTGACGACCGTTTTTGGAACATGGATTTCAAGACGGTGTCGACGGTCCTCACGTCCACCCTACGGGTGCCTGCCCTGAGCCCGGGGCGACGAGGACGACACACGGGCTTCGTTGGGGGCTTCCAGGAGGGGGTACCGGGGCCCTCCCCCAGGACGAGCCGGACCCGGAAGGTCCAAAGCCTCCCTCCGTGCAGGACGGTGGTTCAGACTGGGGAGTAGGGTTCGAGTAGTCGCAGGAGGGAAAGAAGGACCTCGGAATCCGGGTTCGAACGCGCCGTCCGCCCCGCCGCGCCAGGACACGTCTGCACTCCAAAACGTGTCACAGTTCGGGGGAGGATCGCGGGGAAGGGTTAAGGGGGAGAACGTGTGTCGGGGACGGAACGGGTCCATTGGAGAGGGGCCAAGTCCTGTGTTTCTCTAAGAAGTAAAGAAAGACGTCGATGTCTCTTAGGGACGTATTAATGAAAGTCTCAATTGTTCAGTGACGCTCCATCTGCCGAGGGACGACGCTACCTTAATTAACGGGACGTCTTCCGTGGGAAGTACCCACGTAATAGGGTTCCCCCGCGGTCGTCGTTCCGAATGTCGGAGTCGGCCCCGCCCGCACCGGCCCGCCCCGCCCCGCCACCCGCCTTAACCTCCACCCGCCCTGGTCGAGTCGGAGGCGGGTCCAGGCTCACGCGGGAGCCTCACGGCCGCACGCCTCTTGGTCCCCAGACGTCTCCACAATCTCCAGAGTCGAAGATCGTGCACCTCGACAGGGGTGCCGCGGGAGGCTCTCGACGTGTTCCTTCCTCTACTCTCTTTCAAACCCACCTCTTAATTCCGTGTCCCCACAAAAGTCCCCGAAAAATAAAAGAATTACTTTCTGTGGACTCACACAAATGGACGTCCTCCTCTCCTTGGTCAGACTTTTAATTTGCACCATAGTGGCGTGTTAGGTCGTTAGTGCGAAGACCCGTGTCTGGGGTTCCTTAACCCTTGTCCCTGACTCTTTCTGCAGCCGTGTGGGCACCGACGGCGTCGTAATAAGTGTCATGGATCTTGTGCACCCGTGGGGTCCACGGGAGCCTTCTGTTTCCGATTGGTACTACGCCAGATATGTATGTGGTCTTATAATAAGTCGGGATGTTCCGTCCCTTTAAGACTGCGTGCGATGGTGCACCCACTTTCCACTCCTGTAATCCGTCCCCTCTCCCTTCCCCTCACTCACAAATTACCTTCGTCTCAAAGCGAAAACGTCTCCCTCCCACCACTGTCGATATGTTGTTACACTTACAGGAAGCACCGTGACTCAACACGTAAAATTTTGCCAATGTACCGTTAAAAAATTCATAAATAAATATAAATAAATAAGTGAGTAAACTGACGGAGTCCAGAATCAACGCCGTCCGACCCAGAAACTAGAAGTAACGCCACACGTCCTAACGGCCAATACCCGTACGTCCTAGAAAAAAAAAAAAAGGGTCAACACCGTGTGTCCCAGAATCAACGTCGTACGTTTGAGAGTCAGCGTCGTGCACTGGAGATCAAAGGACTTGTTCTTGGTTTGGGCTCTTGGGACGTACCCCTCGTACCTCAGAATCGGTGCCCAACGGGTCACCGATTCAGTCACCTTCACCGATGGTCACCTACAGGGTTGCACCGTTTAAAATGTAATACACATAAAATGGTTAATTTTTATACTCCCTACTAGGTGGAAGGTCTCATTACCTTTATTTTCGTTTGTATTTGTTTACCCTGGATTAATTTGAATTTTCGAAAACGTGTTGCTTGCTTTGATATTCGTTCCACTTTTCTGTCGGAAGTCTTACCTTCTTTTATTATCGTTTACTTCGTTGCCTGTTTCTTAATTAGAGTTTTTATATACTCGTCGAGTACGTCGAGTGAAGGTCTTTTTATTTGCTGGGTTAGTTTTTCACCCGGTATCTTGATTTGTCTGTAAAGAGGTTTCTTCTGTATGTCTACCGATTGTTTGTGTACTTTTCTACGAGTTGTAGTGAGTGATAGTCTCTTTACGTTTAGTTTTGGTGTTACTCCATGGTAGAGTGTGTCCAGTCTTACCGACGCTAGGTTTTCAGATGTTTGTTATGTGCGACCGCTCCCACACCTCTTTTGCCTAGGGAGAATGTGACAACCACCCTTACGTTTGATCGTGTCGGTGACACCTCTTGTCACACCTCTAAGGAATTTTTTGACCTTTATCCTGACGGTATACTGGGTCGTTAGGATGCCGACCCGTGTCTGTGGTTCCTTTGGTCTTAACTTTTTCTGTGTACATGGGGTTACAAGTAACGTGGTGACAAATGTTATCGGCCCTGTACCTTCGTTGGATCTACAGGTAGCCGTCTGTTTACCTATTCTTTCGACACCATGTATATGTGTTACCTTATAAGGAGTCGATAATTTTTCTTGCGTAAACTTAGTCAAGATTACTCCACCTACTTTGACCTCGGATAATATGTCTCACTTCATTCAGTCTTTCTTTTTGTGGGTATGTCATATGATTACGTATATATACCTTAAATCTTTCTACCATTACTATTGGGTCATAAGCTCTGTCGTTTTCTCTGTGTCTACATTTCTTGTCAGAAAACCTGAGACACCCTCTTCCGCTTCCACCCTACTAGACTCTCTTACCGTAACTTTGTGCATATTATAGTATACACTTTATCTAGTGGTCAGGTCCAAGCTACGTACTCTGTCCCACGAGTCCCGGTCACTTGACCCTACTGGGACTTTCTGCCCTACTCCTCCCTCCACCCTCCTCCCGAGTCCTACCCCTTGTGTACATGTGGGTACCGACTAAGTACAGTTAGATACCGTCTTTGGTGATCTCATAACATTAATCGGAGGTTAATTTTATTTATTTAATTGAATGGGTTTTTTTACTCCCTTTTATTTCCTTCTTGGTTCTCTGTCTTCTCTCCCCTCGACCTTCGTGTCCTCTCGTCTTCTCACGGACCCCGCCCCCCCCGTCCTCACGGCCCCTCCGGGGTCGTCTCCTTCCCCGTAGGTCTCCCACCCACTGTAACCCGTCTCCCACCCATCCCACGGTCAGACCTACACCGTTGGAGCACCGGGAGCGGGACTCTCCGGACCGAAGAGTATCTTTACACCCCACCCCTTAGACTTCCACGTCCCCGTCCCCGCGACTGTTCGTGACACCTACCCTCCAGGTGATGTCCGTCGGGACTTCGTCCTCGACGTGCGATCCCTGGGACCACCCCGACCTCGCCCCCTTTTACCCTCCACTCTGGGAGGCCCCAGTTACACCTGTCCGACTCTGACAGGTCCCCAATCTCTTTTAACTGGACCCCACACCTGCACACCTCCGCCCTCCCCCGTCCTACTTGTTTACCTCCCACCCGTGGACGTCAGTTGTCCCATACCCGTTCACCCAGAGGATTCTGGAGGGCCTCGGACGAGGGAGACTGGTCGGGTGGGGACGGGCGGACAAAGAACTATTACCTAAAGTTCTCTCTCCGAACCCGGGGTAGTCTCTAGGACCTTCGACGGAGTAACCGGTCAGTGACACCCCGGTAGCCTTCGTCTCTCTCTTAGGTATTGTTTGGAGAGTACCGGGGACGGGTGGATCCTCCTCCCAGACCTGAGACTAGATTCTTCCTTCCGTCAGAGAGATGAGGGTCTCTCGCACCCTTCCTCGGGTCTCGTCCCTCACCCCGTACTCCCGGTCCCGTAGGCGTCGGTGTAAACGGGATTTCCGGGGGGAGGGGGTACCGACACACGACGGTCGTCCCGTCTACGGAAAGGACGGGTCTGGAGTCGGGGAATCAATCTTTGTGACTGGCAGAAAAGGGACCAGACCCAGGCTAAGTACAACCACTGGCGTCTCCGGACCCCATCCCCGAGTATCGGGTCCTGTCCAGGTGTGTCGAGGGGTTTCTCTCGTCCCGGGTACGGACGGGGGAGGTCGAGGGGGAGATGGTCCCGTCCTCCCCACACCTACCGGTCACACGGGAACAGGTGTTGACCGTGGTTCCAGACTAAGTGAGTCGGTCTCCCTCCGGTCCGGACCGACCCTCCCCTGGGTCTGGTCGTCACGGGTGTCCCGGTAAGAGCCCTCGGTCGGGCTGACTCGTCCCGTCCCGTTCGTTCCGGTCTGGGTGCAGTCCGTACCCAGAAACCCGACCTTCGACCCGGGGTCCGACGGACCCTTCTCGCGGACACACACACCCGTTCCGACTCCCTCTTTCGTGACTGTAGGATCCCGTCTCCGAGATTTCGCCCGGAGTCCACGGGTGCCCCGGAGGTCGGGAGTCGGAACCGGGACCCTCAAACTCCCTCCGTACAGAGGTGGGATCCCCAGAAGTCCCTCCGGGAACAGGGACTTCGGACCCCAGTCTCTCACGGTCCTCCCCAACTAAAACACCGGTCTTACGAACTTCTATCGACCCACCCCTGCCTCGACCGTATATGAGTGAGACTGGACTCCTGATCCCCGGAGCTGGTGGGGACACCCCGGGGTTGGGACCGGTCCGGACCGGCACTGACGTAGACACATCCGTCCCACTCGGGGACAACGGAGAGGACCCTACCCTGCTCCCTCGTCCCATCCCGACGCCCCCTCCCCGTGGGATCCCACCCCCCGACCACTCCTCTCCCGTCTCAGGTTAGGACCGTCATTAAGGATCAGTCATTTCTTCACTACCTTTGTGATGGATGGGGATCTCAACAACTCCTGGTTGTTTTACCATAAATTAAAATTGATCACTTAATTTACTACAATAAATAATAAACGTAGACCCGGTTCCTCCTCGACCCGGACAGACCCCCCAGTCCGTCGTCCACCTCTGGAGGACGAGGGATTGTGAAGACCCTTGGGGGTACCCCGGGACGGACCCTTGTCGAGGACCCTCGGGTCCAGTCTCGTGGACGTCCTCCTTCCGTCACACGCTCCGGTCGTGCGCCCCACTGGCGCCTGTGTCCGGAGTCCTTACGTCTCCCGTCCAGGACCCGGTACTCGTGCCTCCTACTGGGACCGACCTCTCTCTAAAACCGGAGGTCTACCCCCGCCCGACCCCTGTCGACTGTTAGTCTCTGGTCTCCGGTCCGTCGAGGGGCGTCTTCGACTCCGACAAGTTCGTCGGGTCACGGGTGCCCCTCTCCTGCCACGTGACCAAGTCTCCTCGCCCACCCTCCTATTACGAACCGCCGACTCTGACGTCTCCTTACGGTAGGGTCGGTCGGGACCCCCCTGAGACGACCCGTGACAGGATGTACGGTCGTCCGTGACCGAGAACTACCGGTACTGGTGAAACTCTCGCGCCTTCGGGTGTCTCAGTCCCCTTTCTCCGGACCCGAGTCCGAGTCCACCAAAACGGGTTCTCGGTCGAGAGTCAGAGAAGAGGTTTACGGGGACTTCTACAAGTGTCCCTCTGAGTCCGACCCGTCCAAGTCCCTCCTCGGGGCCACTTGTTGTCCCCGCCCGAGCGTCGGGACTGAGGTCCGGAGTCAGATCGGAGGACGGGACGGGGTGGAAAGCAACCGAAGGTCCTTCCCCGAGGAGTCACGGACGGGACGTCGGGTGTCTCCTCCTTCACCCGTCGGGGGAGGGTGTCACGACGTGACGGTCCTTTTCCGTCCGAGGGTCACCAGGGCCTCCGGTCGGGGCCTCCCGTCCCCCGGTTGTGCTCCCTACCTCTCTTTTCCTCCACAACCACCACGTTCTGGAGAGACTCTCACACTGTGCACGTCTACCCTGACACCCCATCAATCTGTAATCGGCGTCCCTCCACTGTCCGCTTTTCTGTTCTCCCCCACCTAGTTCGATTCGGGGTTGGTAGACTCCTGGTGGGGGGGCTGGAGTGGGTCTTACCCGTTTTGATACCGGACCGCCACCCGTCGAATGGGACTATCTCTGCCGTGTCACTGTGTTCTCCTGCGGGTGACGACGGTGCCGACGGGCGCGGGTCTGATCTGTCCGTATGTCGGAGATCGTTTGGGTTGAGTAATATGGTTGCAATGATTTCAGATGTCCACCAAAGCACGAGGTGACCCACCCGACAAGAATCGTTTAGTTCCCATTCCCGTACACGTTTTTACTTGAACAATCTCTTGAGCGCTGTCCGTTCGTCTCGGTGGTGGACAGTGAGTGGGTGCTAGCGTGCCGGAGGAGAGGGTAGTGAGGGATTGGGATTGCGGACGCTTGTTGATTGAGGCATAGTTGTGGGACTTCGGTCACGCCTTCCCCGACCAAAGTGGAGTGTCTTTGTCTGCCGAGAAGGAGACTCTCACAAATAGTTAGTAAATAGAAGGACATGAATTCGTCCTTCGTCGTCAAACGTTTATACACGAACGATAGTGTTCCTGAGTCTACAGACCAGCCCAGAGGGTAACTGGAGGAGCCAACTTCGAGAGACAGACTGTGCCCCGTGCGGTGGGGCCCCGTCCTGCCGGAGTCCTGCAGTCGCCCCTGACGCAAGGTCCCTCTCCTCCGTCGTCCCGTCTCCGGGACTCCACCCCGCCTCCCGTCGCCGCCGGCCGTCCGGGTGCGTCACGACGACCCTCTGCCTCCGGTGTCGACACAGAGTGAGACTTTACGAGAATTGTTCCGGGGTCCTCTACTGCGTCGACTGAGCACCAACTGCCACGGTGAGTCGCCAGACGTCGACCTGACCTCCCAGGTGCTCCGGTCCGAGGGCACCGACACCGGACCTGGACCAGAGTCCCAGCTCTGTTCCCCACCCCCGACCGGTCGGACGTGACGTCCCGACTCCGGCGTCCCGGTCCCGTCTTGGCGAGTCCACCTGTCCTGCGGGGTGGCCGGCGGTGTCACTGAAGGAGAGGGGGTGGTGACCTCGGTGCCTCCCTTTACTGGTAGGGACCGGGCCACGGACCGGACCCCCGGTCGCACTCCGGGTAACAAACTCCGACCTCGACCGCCGGGCCCCGGAACCCTTCGGGGGCCGTTCCGGGAAACAGGGTGAAGGGTGTCTAAGTCTCGGGGTCGCTCCGGGACCACTCGTCTGCGTCGTCTTCACCGTCGGGGCGTCCTACTTCCGCGATCGCCGACAGGACGACCGGGACGACACCACGTCCGTCGTTCCACGCACCCCGTTCCCCGCCGGGACGTCCCTCTCCCTACGGACCAGGTCCGACGTCCGGGAGTCCCAGTGGGTCGGGCCCCCGTTCTGTACCGAACCCCTCCTCCTGCCCCTCGTAGACGTCCGGCTCCGGTCTCCCTCCGCCCACCCGACACGACCCAGGGGTGCCCAGGGGTTTGGAGGTCGGGGACGGGGTCGGTCTGCGGTCCCGCGTCCACTGGGAGGGGTGGGTTAGGGTGGGTCAGAGTCGGAGAGTCCGAAGTCCCATGGACGGTAGACCGCCGACCTCAGCCCCCGACACTTTCCGGTCGTGGGTTGGGGATCACAACAACCGTTCCTACGGCGGTCCAGCGTGTGGTCAGTCCTCCACCCCGGTCCCGAGCCTCTGGGTCCGTCGCTGGAGTGGTCGAACCCTCCCAGTCCCTCCAGTGTCCCTGACCCTTCCCCCACGGTCTGACTCCCCTCCCCCGCGCCGTGACCCGGGGCTCGGACACAGGAGACGCGGGCCCATCACCTCCAAATCTCCACAGGGACGCACCGGTCCCTCTCCCGTCCGAGTCCTCCTGCTCCTGCTGCTGGGCCTGCGACCCGCCCTTCCGATGCTACTACTCCTCCTACTCCTCCTTCTCCTCCGGCCACGTGGACACCCGTCGTCCCCGAGTCCATGGACGGGTGGGGCGGGGTCGTACCCCCGCGAGTTGGGAGGAGGAGTCGTGAGCGTACCCACGGAGCTTCGACTGTCACTCCTCGGGTGTCCGTCTCCGGAGGCGACGCTCGCAGGTACGGGAGTCCCACCCCCTTCCCCCTCCGCCCCGGGGACCGTGAGTCGTGTGGGAGTCAAGAGTGGGACCGTCACCGGAGGTTGACGGTAGGTCTCCTCCCCGATCTCTTCCTCGGTCAGGACCCTCCCCGTTACCACGACCCCGTCTCTCCAATTTATCCTCAAGTGGTTCGTCTGTCCCCGTGTCGTCTCGGGGTCCTACCTCTCTGGTCACTGGGTTTCCGGGACCCACACCTCAGGTCAAGTCTTTATGTGTTGACAGGGCCACTCCGTCCCGTCGCCCCCCGCTCCGTCCTCTCATTCCCCCGGTCAGGACTCCACCCCCGTGTCTCCCGAGGTCGTGCCGTCCCAAACTCCCCCAGTCGACTCTCACCCTCTCCGCCTGGCCTTAACCCTTCTCTGGAGGTTCCCCTTCTCCGACCCTTCGTCGTCCGCACCCACTCGACCCCCGAGAGGCCCCCGACACGGGGAGCGTGTCGACTCGGGTGGGCCGGGGGGTCCCGGTGTCACGATGTGCACGGTCAGGGACGTGTTCCCCCTCTCGACGCTCGTCCACGTCTCGACGCACGAGGGGTCCTGCACGTTTCGGTAGCAGAGGAGGACCTTGCGACCACTCCCCGGTGGGCCCCCACCGCCCTGCCGAAGTGGGTTCGGACACTCCCCGGGGTAGGGACGGCACAGGGCAGGGCACACTAGGTGAGAGAGGGGAGTGTCTCAGTCCAGGGGTCTGGTGGATGAGCCCCACCACACGTCTGTGTACAGTTCGGTAGTCGTCCTGCCACCTTCCTAGGGACTGCTGGTATAGGACAACGGTCAGGTCGGACACGTTGTGGGGTGGGACCGTTCTAGGGGTTCCCTCCCCTCGTCCACCGGGGGCCCCCTCGGGACGCTGACACCGGCGGTGGCAGGACGAGTCGGAGGACCGGCCGGAAGTCCGGTACCCCGAGACTCACCCCGCCAGGGAGGAGCACGGGTCGTACCGAACGTGGGACCGACCGGTCGTGAGACAGGCGACAGAGGACAGGGGAGGGGGTCTGGTACCTCTTATTTGACCTTCGTGGGCACTACTGGGACGCCGTGGCCAAGGAACCGGTGTCGCCGGGAAGGAGCCAAAGGGGAAGGTCGTAGGACCGGAGGAGAGGGACGGACACGTACCGTCTACCGGTTGTGCACCCGGAATCCAGGTCCGGAGTCGCCGAGTGTCCAACCCAGGTGTGTCGAGGGACGGGGGTCGTCTCTTTTGTGAGTGACGTACGGTCGCCCCTCGGGTGGGGTCCAACGAGGGGTTGAAGAACGGTTTTTCTTTGGAGGTAGGTAGGTACACTCCCCACCGGGAACATCTCTCCTCTGAACCCCTCCTTCCAAAGGAACCGGATCTCCTCCTTTCCGGGGGTGGGTCCCACCGAACACCCACTTACCTTAATTACTCCCCGACGTTCTGTTTCTCTTTTCTCTCCCTCCGTCCACCACATACTGAAACGTCGGTTGGTGAGTCGAACCCACCCCCCCTACCCCGCCTTCTCCCCCGTCAGTCCCTCTTCGCCTCCCCGTCCCGTCCTCGGGGTGCCGGAGGGGTCGGAGACGAGGTCGACCCGCCCACAGCGACCGACGACCCGCGATCCGGAGGCACTGACCACGGCCCTACCTCGGCTCGGGGTCTCCCCCTTTCTCTCCCGACCCGAAGTCAAAGGGGTAGTCTCGCCATACCTTGTTCCGTGTCTCCCGCGACCACGGGTGGTCGACTTGTGGGGGACCCGTCCCTTCGGGTCGGGAGGTAGAACGGACGGGGCGCAAGGACGTCCGTCTCGTCGGAGGGTGGCATACAAAGGGGAAAGGAGTGGTTCCCTTTGGAGAACCATTCCTTTGCGGTGGCAGGGCCGTGTGTTGTCAGGTGGGCTGTCTCCGTTGTGCAGACGGGTCCCAGTGCGTCAACCACCACCGTCCAGGCCCTGGGTCGGGTCCCGAAGACCAGTTGTCGCCAGTGGGAGGGTCCACCGGTGTCCGGTCACCTGTCGCCTCGGTCCCGTGGACTCGGTCTCCAACGTTCGTCGACCTACCGCCGGTTCTGGGTCGACCTAGGGGTCCGGTTCAGGTCAGACTCTACGGTCACCTGTCAGTGTCGGTCCCGGAACAGTGTCCCGAGCCGCGAGTTCCGGTCAGGGACCTTCCTCTTCGGTCTCCGGGGCCCTCCGACACACCAGTCGGGGAGGAAGGGTAGGCCGGGTCGTCGTGGAGACGCGGAAGGGCCCTCCGACCGCCCCTTGTGCAGGTAGGCCTAGTCTCTGGGACGAGGGGTACCGACGGCCTCGTTTACTGGTGTTTGGTGTGTGTACTCACTAGAACACCAGGCCTCCAGTCTTCCTTGCCGTCCCGACACAGGCGGAACCTCCGGTACTATCAGGTAAAGCACACAGTCGCACGGACCTGATTCCCTACGGGCACGTCGACCGCTTTGCAATAAGGGCTACAAAGACACTCCCGCAAAGGTCCTCGTGACCTGTACACTTACCACCCGGACTCTTTCTTCTAGTGACGGGGTCCACTCACCCGTAGTGGGTCCGGTAGGCTCCGGGTCCACCTTGTTTTCCGTCCTTCCTGGTCGAGGGAGAAGACCTCGACCCTACGGGTAGGAGAGGACGGACGGTTAGAACCTTGAGGACGAAGAGCCCGGAAATCCCGAGTCTCCCTTGCTGTGGTGGTGCCGGGGTGAGAGGACGAAGGTCTCTCACCTGACCCCCGAAGAGCCGGAGGTTCTGACACACCTGGTTAAGGAGACACATACGGACACAGGACTGGACGAGACGATTATTCCTGTGGTCAGTCGAACCCAATCCCGGTGAGAGCACGGGAGTACATGGAATCAAGTCAAGTCAGTGAGTCAGTGCAGGCTGAGAAACGCTGGGGTACCTGGTGTCGTGTGGTCCGGAGGGACAGGTAGTGGTAGAAGGTCTCGAGTGAGTTTGAGTACAGGCAGCACAGTCACTACGGTAGGTTGGTAGAGTAGGAGACAACAGGGGAAGAGGAGGACGAAAGTTAGAAAGGGTCGTAGTCCCAGAAAAGGTTACTCAGTGAAGAAGTGTAGTCCACCGGTTTCATAACATCAAAGTCGAAGTCCTAGTCAGGAAGGTTACTTATAAGTCCTGACTAGAGGAAATCCTACCTGACCAACCTAGAGGAACGTCAGGTTCCCTGAGAGTTCTCAGAAGAGGTTGTGGTGTCAAGTTTTCGTAGTTAAGAAGCCGCGAGTCGAAAGAAGTGTCAGGTTGAGAGTGTAGATATGTACTGGTAACCTTTTTGGTATCGGAACTGATCTACCTGGAAACAACCGTTTCATTACAGAGACGAAAAGTTGTACGATAGATCCAACCAGTATCGAAAAGAAAGTTCCTCGTTCGTAGAAAATTAAAGTACCGACGTCAGTGGTAGGCGTCACTAAAACCTCGGGGGTTTTCATTTCAAACAGTGACAAAGGTAACAAAGGGGTAGATAAAGGGTACTTCTCTACCCTGGTCTACGGTACTAGAATCAAAAGACTTACAACTCATGGATTTAGTGGAAATTTTTGGGGGCAGAGGTTTGTGGCCGGGTAGGACTTCAGGACTACAATCCTGAAGTCGAGTACTTAGACCCCCGCGTCAAACCGGGTAGTATTCCCCGATTCTGTCCCGAGACAACCCCTGTGTCTCGTGCCACTTATAGGACTTGACTTAAATTTCCTTCACAAACGGTCCCACCACCTCTACCCCTCTTCCCCGTCCCCGGACCGAACCGGGTCCCCCTGGACGTCCGTCTGTCCTCGACCCTACCGACCTCGAACCAAGTTTTACGGTTCCGAGCTGAGGACTCGTGATCCGGGGTACACACCGGAAGTGCACGTGCCGACCACCGGTCCGTCCCAACGGATGAGGACTACCGAGGGAGTCATGAGATAGACGAGGATTCCAACGGAGACAGGGGGGTGTTCGGGACGTCGTTGTCGTCGGTTCGAGCCTCTCGGTCCAGGAAGGGTGTCTAGAAGAAGTATTTACGTTTGTCCGGAGACGGCCGGACGTTTGGGGTAGGGGACCCGGAAGAGGTGGGGGAGGTCGACGACGTGGTTGGGGTGACTTTTGATGGGGGACCCTAGGGGAGTGCAGGACACATAGGTGGGTCGGGACCTCAACCGTCGTTCAAGTCCCTCTTATGACATAAGGGAAGAAACGACCCGAGTGGACTCAATGGTCGACCTGTTCCCCGACCCCCCAGGACAGGGTCGTCCGTCTAGGGGGGACCAGTGGGGTGGGGTGTGGCCAAGGTAAGTAAACCACAAAAAGAGGCCTGAAGGAGTCGTGTCCTTCGTCCACCGGTACCAATGTAAAGGACAGGAACAAGAGCTCCTACTCTTGACCCACTCCTACTTCGTCACTGGGGTTTCGTCCTGTAAGGACTCCTGTCTCTAAGGACCGACAGTCGAAAACTGTCTGGCTCGCCGCGGGAGGTCCCTGGCGGTCCCAAACGTCTTCGACTACCTGAGTCCGTGACCAGTCTCCGTCCTCAACTCGTTCCGGCGGCTGAGACACCGTGGGTCAGGGTGGTCCTTGACAGGCCTTGTCTCCCCTCAGTCTCGGTACCGGGGTCTTCCGTAGTCCGGACCTCTCGTCCCCGGCCCCTGTACGCTTACGTCTTTCCGCAAAGTCGTAGTTCTTGCGGCCGGTCTCGTCTCGTTTTGACGGGAGTGGACACCCTGGTTCCGCCGAGACCTAAGGGTGTCCACCTCTTGGCCCCACCCCCGATATGACCTCATTGTACCCTTTTCGGCGGGGAGCCCCACGGGGGAATGAGTCGAAGTATTAGGAGAGTCTTTCTTTCGGTCCTATGAACCACCTCCACCTCCGTCCGCCCTAGAGTCAGGGTGTCTCACCCACAGGACCTCTCCTCGTCAGGACACTTCAGGGTTGGAGTCCTGTAGGACCCGCTCTTTGGGAACTTCTTTCACCGTCGACGACCCTGTGGGGGTCCCGGTCCGACACTGGGTGGTCGACGTCTGTCTCGGGAGGAGACGGGTCCCACGTGCGAATGGCTTCCTGTACACCCTTACGGGTCGAAGGGAACGGGCCGGGAGAGGGGTAGGTCCGAACCATTACGGGTCCCTAAATGGAGGATCATCCAGACATTCACGTACTTGTAGCCCTTTCAATGTATTAACCTTTTACCTATATCAATGGTGGGTGGGGAGCGGTAGTCGACATTCGGACTCCCCCACCTACAATCGAAAGGATTCATTTAAACACACTGTGACATCATCTCCTTTGTGGGTGTCGACTCATTAGACACAGAGATCCTTCTTGGTATCATTTCAGCGGGTTGAGGAGACCAGGTCACGTGCGGACGTTGTGAGAGACCTAAATGGAGACTCGGCGCTATTCAAAGTCAAAGGACTTGACGTAAAGGAACCCGATCAGGGTTTATTTGAACGAAAACGACCATTTTCTGGACCGATGGTGATATAATAACTTATATTATAGCATCGTTGTTTCTCCCCCGTCTCAACTTAAACCAGAACTGACACAACTCTGACGTCATGGACTTCGAGGACGTTCCTATTTCACATTCCCTGTCTACGTGTCTTCCTCGGTCTCGGTCTCTGTGCACTCTCTTCCGTCGTAGATCCTCGTAGTCCCGGTTCACGGGTAAGTGACTTAACGGTATTACTCTCGGGGTGGTGGACGGTCCGGTGACCTTCCTGTGTAGTCCTTTATCTCTTTCGTTTTGTCGGGTGGGGGTCTTCGGAACTAAAAGACCACACCCTTCCCTTCTACTTGTATTATTTGTGTTATTCCTTTAATGTATCGGACAACCTTTCGACTTTCACGATACTTTTTTTTTTTTCATCCCTTCCCACCCATGGTCCTCCACCTCCTTCTCCGTCTTACGACACCATAATGCTTTACACTAGTGGTTGTCACGGTCACCACAGGTCCTGCACGAGGATTGGTCACCTGATGCCGTCTCCACTACCCTCCAATCCATGATGCTCCGAAGTGGCATCGTCTGACCCCGGTCTCCGAAAGACGACCGGGACTTCCTCGTGTCTCTCCCGGTGCTCCGTCCCTTGACACCCACTAGACGTTCTGGATTCCAGTCGGAGGGCTTTTGGGTCTTCTTCGACCGGGAGTCAGTGTGTCGGTGGTTCTTTCCTTCGGACAGTTGTCGGTGTTCTCACACCTTCGTCTAGGAGTGGCGTGCGATTCTTGGAACTGTCGCCGGAAGCCCCTGACTCGTCTCCTGGTCGATTCGGAGCGGACCTGAGGACAGGGTGGCACTATATTGTTTGCCACCTATCCTTTTCACGATATTGGCACTATCTCCTTTGGTACCGTGTTCTTTCCTCGGGACTATATTGTTTGTCCATACCAAAACTCGACGATTCGGACACTATTGGTCTTTTGATTGTGTGGGTCCCACCAGTCTCCAGTCTCCAGGGGAGATCCTCCACTCGAGAGGCGTCCGCCATTCGCCCTCACTCGGTTCGCCCTCACTCGGTTCGGCTGTCGACCCCTGTTCACAAGGTCCGTCTCCCTCACCGGTTACTCCGACTTCGGCCGGTGTCGGCCGGACGACGAGGCCACCCTGAGTTTGTCCACCGCTCCCGACCCCCGTGCTCACTCCCTCCCCCACGTCTCCCCTCGCTCCTCCCGACCCCACTCACTACCCCCGTCCTCTCCTTCCCTCCCTCACGCGTCCAGTCACCCCGCTCTGACCCACCCGCCGGCCCCATTCCCCCCGCACACGACGCTGGGCTCACTCACCCTCCCCGAGCTAACTCCCGGCTCAGTGGGCACCGCGTGGTGGCTCTCCGGCCCCGGAGCGGCGGATCTTGCCGTGGCCATTGCGGCCGGACCCTCGGCCGAGAAGGACGCCCATGGCTCCCACCCGCTCCGCCCCTAGTCGACTTTACTCGACTTTTATTAACGCCCCCGCCTCGGGACGTCCCGCGTGGTGGCTCTCCGGGCGCTGAAGCGAAGGATCTTGCCGCGACCTTCCCCGCCCCGGCCGCCGCCCGGGAAGGCCGGCCGCGTCTCTGCGCCGACGAGCTGACTCTTCTAAGGGGCCACGAGCAGCGACCGTCGACCCCCACGCCGACCGGAACTACTCCTGCGCAGGGAAGGCCAGGTCCCTGGGACGCTCCTCGCGTGGGCGGGGCTAGAGGTACGCCCTCGAGTGACCCAGGGAGACCGCAGCACACCTCGGGGGTGGGTCCCGTAGCCGGTGGCGAGAGAGGCGAGGGACCAAGGCGCCCCTGTTCCCGCTCCACGCGCTCCTGGTCGCGGCACGCTTAGCTCCACTTCCTCTGGAGCCGGGACGTGGGCGCCGACCGCTCCGACAGTCCCGGGGAGAAGAGCCGAAGCTGTGGCGACGCCCGGGAAACTGTCCGGGTCCCGGATATCTGACGAACCCACGGACAAACGGGAACCTAGAGTTTGGGTGATTATTAGGGCAGAGAGTGACTCTGGGGCCGAAGACTCCCGCTCACTCCAATGGTCCCTCAGGACGACGCCGATCTATGGGTTTCAAAGTACAATGTTCGCCGGACCGGGTCTCTCACTTCCTCGATGGGACTTCACTGTCTCGTGCATCGAAATCGAGTCCCGACACCAGACGAGACCGTGCCATCTAACGCAAAGGACGCACCGACATCGTCAATGGTCCGGATGTCTAGACACTTTACTCTTCTGGTTTTGTCACTGGAGTCTAGCCAAGGTGAAGATTGTTAATAAAATAACGACCCATACGTGTCCCGAATCTCTTCACTTATATAGGTCAGAGACGGTAATTCGTGGACGAACTCAATCCGTCTGTACTACTACTACAAAACCCTCGTCGTAATACACGTCAGAGGTCGGTTCATGGATCCCTAAGACCCTACTTTTTCTTCCTAGGAACGGGAGTCGAGTAGTCCTCTGACGTGTAGTCACTGTTCGGTGTCCCAGGAACCTCGGGTCGGTCGTCTGTAGTCCGAGTCACCCAGGTTCCTGGTGAGGAGAGGAAGCTCACCCAGGCGTCTCTCGGTTCTACTCAAATGTAGACGGGACCTCTCGGTACCCGATCTCCTAACTACCGTGAAAGGACAACCAGAACCAAAAGTGGACAAAGGATGATTTTGATCTAGAGTCGAGTTTGACGTCGGACCGACTGACCCCGAGACTAGGAGGTGGGATCAAGATGGACGGAGGGGTCGTCTCTACGGGGGTATAAACATACGAAGGGAGTCGGATCTACTGGAAGACGGTAGGAGTCAAGACCGAGGGTGGATTACGATTCTTGTCGGAGGAGGGTCTTCGATGGAGGTTCTCTCGGAAGTCTCTCATTGTAACCGGACTTAGACTCAGTTCACATACATTTATAAAAGTAGTTCTACCCTTTTGACAGGTCAGTAAAATACACAACGGAGACACGTACCCTCTCACCTACTTCTGAATCATAGGCGAAACTGAATTTCCTTTACGTTTCCTAAATAGGGAGTTTTGTATGAAGTGAACTTTACAATGGTAGATCTCGTGGTGTAAAACCCCACTCTGTCGGACCGTCTTATACCTGGAGGACCCTCTAGTCCACTGGTGTGTCCGGTACCCTCCAGAGCGTTCCCACTGAGCTCCTGAGTCTTGTCCTAGACGAAAGAACCCTTTCACGAAAGAGGACAGAACACTTCTAAAGAAATCGGACGCCAATTTCTCGGACTTCAAACAGTTCGAAATAGGATCTTCAGGTAAACAATCGTGACTCCCTTCTCTCCAATTCCTTCGAGTCTTTATTATGTCTTTTCCCTGTCCACTTCGAAGAATTGGTTACTTTGTACTCGGTACGACCGTTAAGAAGATGTCCATGGACCCGGACTGGACAGTGACCCTGACTGACTAAGGACAAACTTAAAACACCACTATAATCTTACAATCCCAATCCCAAATATACCCTAATCCCTGTCTCTGACAGTTTAGAAAATCTATTACGTGAGTTCTCGGACCCAAACCGGGAGTCACCTGTCAGTCGAGGTCAATTCCGGTGTCCTTCTTACTTTCGGACCACTCCTTTGTCCCGTACTCCAGTCCCTCCGAAGAGACTCTTCTTGGGAGTCTCATCTCGAGACTCACTCACTCCCCGGTCGTGATCAAGAGTCCTGGACAAACACCCGCTAGTCCACGACTCCGTCCTTCCCGACCCTTACACACCACTTAGAGTTCCACGAACCCTTCCCCGTCCCGTCGTCACACTCCCCTTGGTGCCCCCTAAACTGTCCCTACACTACCTCAAGTGACCGACGACCCACCTCCTACGGTGGGTCGTCTCCTGAGTCCTCCCGGTCCCACTCCCACCCTCGTTCCAAGTAGGTCCACTACCGGTCAATCTCCTTCGTGTTCGACCTTAGTTCTAACGGTCCTCTTTATAGTTATTGGAGTCTATACGTCTACTGTGGTGGGAATACCGTCTTTCACTTCTCCTTAATTTTTCGGAGAACTACTTTCACTTTCTCCTCTCACTTTTTCAACCGAATTTCGAGTTGTAAGTCTTTTGATTCAAGTACCGTTAGACCAGGGTAGTGAAGTACCCTTTATCTACCCCTTTGTCACCGACTGAAATAAAACCCCCGAGGTTTTAGTGACGTCTACCATTAACGTCGGTACTTTAATTTTCTACGAATGAGGAACCTTCCTTTCAATACTGGTTGGATCTCTCGTATAATTTTTCGTCTCTGTAATGAAATAGTTGTTTCCAGGCAGATCAGTTCTGATACCAAAAAGGTCACCAGTACATATCTACACTCTCAACTGATATTTCTTTCGACTCACGGTTTCTTAACTACGAAAACTTCACACCACAACCTCTTCTGAGAACTCTCAGGGAACCTGACGTTCCTCTAGGTTGGTCAGGTAGGATTTCCTCTAGTCAGGACCCACAAGTAACCTTCCTGACTTTGAGGTTATGAAACCGGTGGAGTACACTTCTCGACTGAGTAAACTTTTCTGGGACTACGACCCTTTCTAACTCCCTTACTCCTCTTCCCCTGCTGTCTCCTACTCTACCAACCTACCGTAGTGGCTGAGTTACCTGTACCCAAACCCATCTGAGGCCCTCAACCACTACCTGTCCCTCCTGACCATACGACGTCAAGTAACTCGATGTCAGTCTGTGTTGACTCGCTGACTTGACTTGACTACCCGCTATGGAAGACAGTCCCAGCGTGCACCGAGAGTACCGGACATCGAGATCTTTGTGTATCAGACCAGGGTTTACGTTCTTCACCTCTTCCTCGTTTATTTCCCGTCCCTTTGAGGTGTTAACCCCCGGTGTGTCGTCAATAACCAGGTACCACGTGTACTCCTAGGTCTACACCTCTACAGCGGGGACCGTCTCCTTATTCTTAAGAAACCAATCCCTGAAGGGACCACCAGGCCACCGATACTACGGTGGGAGGGTTACGTCCCCCGGGCCCAAGTTAGGGACGAATCCCTTGATCTAGGACGTACGGTGTTGATTCTGGACCGTCTCGGTTTCTTTATGTAATTTTTTTTAAGGACCACTCGTTGACTCATTTACTACTGTAAATGGGTCTACTCCTTTTGACCCTTCTCATTCTAGCCCCACCCCCACAAGACCCTTTAGTCAAGAAACCAGTACAGGTCGGACTTTGAATACTCTACAGGCCCACCGTGTGTGGTCGTTCTTTCCTTCCCCCGGCACAGGCGTACGGAGACGACGGGGAAAGGGACGGGTAGACGGTGAACCATTGAGTCAAGGAGGGTCTGTAAGTGAATTAGATGATCAAACACCAGAACAAAGAGAGGTCGGGGTCTTCCCAACGACCACGATAAGACAAGGTCTTGAAGTCAAGGTTCGAACCTTTTTATTTCAGGAAAGACTTCTTCACTTAAATGTTCCCTTAAACATCCGACCTCCTAAAACGGGAACCGGTAAGAGGAACTAGGAACGGCCGAAGGTCCCCCGAAAGGAGATGGGACTTTTGTTCCTACTTCTTCGGGTGTCCGTTCTTTTTATTCTGGGTCTGGGGTCTCCGTCTTCACGTGCACGTCTTCCTGTGACGGTTTCTTCTCTTCCGTAGACCCTTTCTTGTCGGTTTGGGTGAAACCGGGTTCTCGTGTCCTTCCTTCGGGCAGAGTCAGGACTCTTACTCTTCGTGTACAAACTCCGGAATCTACGAAGCAAATTTCTACTGAAACTTCCTCAAGGGTACAAGTGAGGGAAGGTCTCCTCCTTCGGGATGTTTACGTCGCTTACACCCGCGTAGAAATTCGTGATCTGCCTAGTACAAGCAGGGGTCTCTCAGGTGTAACCTCTCTTCGGGAAGGTGATACGGGTCACGTCCTTCTGTAAGTCCGTGTCGAGACTGCACTGGTTCGTGGTCTCCTAAGTGGGGTCTCTTTTCGGGAAATCTACATCACTCACGTCGTTTCGGAAATTGACGTCAAGGTTAGAGGACTTTGGTCTTTTGGGTGTGACCTCTCTTCGGCATGCCTACATTCCTCACACCTTTCTGGAAACGGATGTCGAGTACAGAGTAAGCGGTAGCCTTTGTAGTGGGTACCTTCTTCGTAACTCACACCCCTTCGGTGGGTGGCCTGAGCCTTGAAACACGGGTGTTCTTGCAGGACCGTCCGGACGGACCCCCAGGAGAAGGAGACCTCAGACTCGTCCGACCACCCCAGGACGGAAGTGGTCCTCTGGGTGGGCTTGGTCCAGTCGTTTGTGGGTTCGGTATGTCTCTTAGAGGTCCAACTCTGTAGTACTGTTGTTCGTACGTTTGACGACAGGTCTCCCGTCCAAACCCTGGACTCGTGACGCGTCGTGAAGGGTGACGACGGAGCGGACATCGTGGGTACGACCGGAGTCGGGAGGGTGGCCGAGGAAACTTCTGACCAAACGTCTGGGAAACGGGTGACACAGGGTTCAGGTAGAGGCACGTCGGACCGTCCTCCGGACACAGGGACCCGATCTGTCGTCACGAAGACGTCACTCGTGGCCCTTGGGGTGCCAGGGGGGTGGACCCGACCGACACGGCCGTCACTACACGAAACAGGACACGGAAGGGAGGAAACGACCTCGTGGTCAGGAACTTGAACCGGGGGTAGGGGTCCTTGACCTGAGGCACACACAGGAGGGCCGAGTTGGTGGTAGGGTCGACTCGTCGGACCGAGTGGTGAGTCCTGTGATTTACGACGGTGGTACCCGCGAAGGACGGGACCGGTACAGCCGGGGTCCTACAACTACCGTCGAACCTAGGTCGAAAACGGACGTAACGGCGAAAAGTCTGTGTTCTGTCTTCCGGTCGAGAGGCAAGTCCACTCAAGGTGAAGAGGTGCGGACCGAGGGTCCAAGACAGGGTGTAGGACGTGTAGGTACACGAACGGACGGGAACCGAAGGGAGGTCCTCACCGGACCGACCCGGAGGCGTGAGAGGACCGACCCCCACACCGAACGGGTTCTTAAAGCCGTGTCACATTCTCCCTCCTCCCTGGTCTCCCTACTCCCCCGGACAGTAGGTCCTTCATTATGCCGAAAAATAGTCATTTTACAACTGTGGATGTAAAAGTCGACAAACCTGGGTCTTTTGATTATTACTGGGACCAGAACCCAGGAGGAGGTAGTCTTCTGTCCTCTCTTACGAGGGTCACGTTTGTAGAGAGGTCCAATTCTGAGAACAAGAAAGATTTTCGATGTCGTAATGTCGTCGAGACGGACGTGGTCCGTGGAGGTAAGGTGTCGAGTCACCCGGGAGGAGGACATGGTCGTCGGGCCGGGGTCCACACTGGTCCGTATTGGACCGTGACACTAGGGTGAGTGTGTCAGGGTCTTGACCTCTACACTACTCCGTCTTAACAAGTTTGTCCACGGCCCTCCGACCGAATCCCTTTTGTGTGGACCCTAGGGCCACCCGTTCTAACGACATTTCCTACGACGACCCTGTAAACCGTTTGGAACCCAGATCTGACAGGTGGTCACCCCCTCCCCCCTGTAGTTGCAGGTTCGAGGGACCAGACTACCAGACGTCGGTAGAGTTACAGGAACAGTACTTTCTACAGGCGACACCAGAAGTCCCGATGTCTTGTTCCAGTGTCACAGACGTCAAACGAGAGTTTTACACTCGTTTCTTCGTTATTGTTGTTATGGGTCTGTGACTCACTCACTGTTGCGTCCGACCGTTTGGACAATTCCCTACCTATTATTGACGAGAACCGAAACATCGGTATTCTAGAGGCAGTGTTGAGTCGAATCGGTACTGTACGTTGTCGTCAGTCTCGTACCTTTATTTGTTCGTGCCGAGACACGGTTATTTCGAAATAAAATGGTTTCGTCCGCCACCCGGCCTAAACCGACTAAGATCTACTTTCCTATACACTGTACAAGACCGCCACAGACGTAGGCGAAGTCAAACCAAACAAAAAATAAATAATACCAAATATTATAGGGTACTACTCATATAACAATATAAATTTATAACAACACATTGTGTATAATTATGGTATCTATCTTTATGTAGTGTACATGACATCTTTTTAATAGTGAGAGACACAATCATACAGAGGGTACAATAATGGTTACCCTTCGTAAAAAACACCGATGGATTACTAGACAATTTATTTTTCGGCTGAATTGGCAAAGGATTGTACATCCGACAAAGATCAAATCCAGTGATATTTGTTACACCATTTATAGAAAAGGTGTAAATCCCGGTTGCTACCCAACGGTCTTTACCTGACTACCTACCTCTAGTACGACCGTTTATGGAAGGAGGCCCAACACGGGGTCTTCACGAGGTCGTCGAGTGTCTGTCGTCCACTCAAAATTAGAGCGGTCAAACAATCTTCTCTTATTTGTGAGATTAGATTACAGAAACTAAAGGTCTCTCCTCCGCCTACGTTTCTCGTACCAGAGAACTCGGCCCCAACGGTTGCGTGGGAACACGGAACCTCTACACCCCGGAACCGACCAGGAGTGGAGGAACACGGAGGTCAGGGGTCTCCACTGTAGCCCCGAGACTACCACGAGTCGGACCAGTGGCGGACACACACTGGAGTCACGGTGTGACTGGGAGTCAAATCGGTGACAGTCGAGACCAGTGCACAATCACAGGAATCATCCTCCTGTAACCGGGTGTCCACACTCTCCACCGGCACGTTCGTCTGTCGGAAGTCACGGAGAGGGTTCTTTTGTTCTCTCGGTGCTCTTTTGTCAGTGTGTCGGGCAGATGTTAGTCGGTGGCCGAGAAGACGGCGGGCCACAAACCACGTTTGACTACCAGAGCAAAGAGTAAAGAAGACTCAATTGATAATTGCTGTGGTGTGGCGGAGGTTCGCGACTTGGGGTGTGGGAAGTCTATAGTTAGACAAAACTACCAAAACAACCGATAACGAGAAGTTTACTTTGAGTTTAAGGTCTTTTTCTTTTGGACGATTCATCGGACTCAGTTTCTTTTTTGGTATTACTTTCAATATTTTATGAATTTGGACTTACTATTACTTTTATGTCGAACGGTCTTGGGTACGTAGACACCAGTCATTTAGATGCTGTTTCCTCCTTCTGATATGTTACTTCTTTTCTGTCAGAGAAGTCATTCACCACGACCCTTTTGACCTGACGGTGTACCTTTAGTCACTTTAATCTTGTAAGAGATTGTGGTATGTGTTTTTATTTGAGTTTCACCTATTTTGTGAATTTACATTCTGGTCTATCATATTTGAGGAATCTCCTTTTGTCCGTCTTGTGAAAAACTGTATTTGAACGTTGTTATAGAAAAACCTAGGTGGAGGATCTCATTATTTTTATTTTTGTTTTTATTTGCTTACCCTGGATTAGTTTGTTTTCAAGAACGTGTTCCTTTCCTTTGGTACTTTGTTTTTCTGTTCGATGTCTTATCCTCTTTCATAAACGTTTACTAAGTTGACTGTTCCTTAGTTACAGGTTTTATATGGCTGTCGAGTAGATCGAGTCATAGTTTTTTTGTTGGGTTAGTTTTTTACCGTCTAGATTTATCTGTAAAGAGGTTTCTTCTGTATGTCTACCGGGTGTTTATATACTTTTCTACGAGTTGTAGTGATTAATAATCTCTTTACGTTTAATTTTGATGTCACTCCATAGTGGAGTGTGACCCAGTCTTACCGGTAGTAGTCTTTCACGTTTATTATTTACGACCTCTCCTACACTTCTTCTCTCTTAGGCGGATGTAACAACCACCCTTACCTTTGACCACGTCGGTGACACCTCCTGTCATACCTCCAAGGAATTTTTTAATTTTAATCTCTATGGTATACTAGGTCGTTAGGGTGAGGACCCGTATATAGGCCTCCTTTGGTATTAAGTGACTCGTCTCCTCACCTATTCTTCGACACCGGGTAAGTGTGTTGTTTTATGATAGGTAGGTACCTTTCTCGACTCGTGGTGGTGAGTGATGCTGCACCCACTCTAGGTCTTCGTAATACGAATCACATCCTCGGTCCGTGTCTCCTGTTTGTGACATACTAAGGTGAATATACTCAAGGTAAAGTGACACACATAAATATATTTACTTAACGGGACCTTGCCCGTTTACGTATCCTTGACCTCATCGTCAATGGTCCAACCTCCTCCTGCACCTCCCAAACTGTCCATGTCAGAGACAATCCATCACCACTGTGCATGAGTCGTGACCCTTATAAATTACGGTGACTTAATAAATGTCAACCAATTTTATTATTTGTGATATATGAAAAAATGGTGTTGTTTTTTTCAGACAACTTAAACTATATGGTTATTGTTTTACGTTGAAAGATTTCGACAGTAGGTAAAATTGTTGTTTTTACCGTAAAAGACCGTTCAACTTCTACACGAGTGGACGACTGGGTCTTTGTAGTGAACGACTGTGCGGTATCTCCTTGAGACCTTGTACCCGATTTCTCTGTGCATGCCGTCATAAATGTGCCTTCGCCCATTTGCACGTAGTCGCAGACGCCCAGAGTCTGTGTCGTGACGCGTTTCTGTCCTCTTGTGCGTCATACTAAAGTCAGTAATCGAACACGGTTCGGTTCTTTTGTCGTGCAGTGGACCTGTACGTGTACCCCTCTTTGTTCTCAGCTAGGGGTCGGCCGTCCCGAACCGCAAACCACCGGAGACGAAGGACTTCACCCACTTTCGACCCGTCCCATACCAGGTCGGGGCATTAAAGTAATATCGTGTGTGTGGGATTTTTTGTCAGTAAACAAAGGAGCGTTAGGACAACGGTTGGTCCCACCCCATGGGGCGCGAGGTCTCGTCGTACCAGGACACTGTGGAAGGTTTCGACTTTGTCGCCTTTCGTTTCTCCGTCAATGGAGCAATCTTGTGTAGAGTAAGTCCCACGTGTTCTGTTTAATTCTACTATGGGGGTCTGTACCAATCGTCGGGACCGTGGATGACGGCTCGGACCTAGGTTTCCTTCCTCGAACCGCGCGGGTGAGAATCGACGGAGCCCTCGTCGACGACATCTTGTTTCCGACTCGTTCGAAAAAAAAAGTGAAAAACGGAAATAAAATAGTTTCGATTTTAGGAGAAACCTAAACAACGTTTGGTCCATGATTTTTCGGAGTGAGGTCGGTCTTGGGGTTCCACAGGAGTGTGAGTGTGGGTGTGGGGTTGGTCGTCGTCCAAACCAGTCAAGCCAGGGGGTGTGCGGGAGGGGGTCGGAGGAGACGTGGAACGGGTAGAGAGGGAAGAGAGGACGGAGGGGTGACGGGACTTGGCTAGAATTTACGTGAGAAGTGAGGGACGAGTGCTGTCAAACGACCGAGGACCATGTTCTTCTTACTTTAGGTCCGAGGTCTAACTGAAATTCTGGTGACAGGTCGAACAAAACCTCCGTCCCTGGACAGGACAAGGTGTGACATGGGGTCGAACACTGAGTCCTGGACCATGGTCCAGTCCGTCTCCTCCCGTCCCCTATTGGAAGGTCTTGGGTGTCCCGACCCTGAGTGGAGTTCAGACCCCGTCCTTAGTCGACGAGTCCGTGGAAAAGAGGTCGAGGCTCACACGAAGTCGGAGAAAGAGCCAAGAGTAGGGCCAGAGTGGTGGGTGGTTCCTTCCGGGAGGGGTGTGTGAACCAGGAAGTGCACAGGGACCAATAGGCCAAAGAGACGACGGCACCGTCGGTGGACCCTGGTCTACAGAGGAGGAGGGACTACTCTAGGAGTCCGGACCCCGACACCGAGGAGAGAACGACAGAAGACAGGAGATGGACGGGTCTGAGTCTCCATCGGTACCCCTTCATTAAGACGACCTGCAGGTAGGGACCACCTATCCAAGTACCTTAGGAGGAGGTCGACAACGAAAAGGGTTGTTCTCTCTCACTCAGGTGAAGAGAAAGACCAACATTCTAGACCCGACTCTTTCTCTGAATCACTTGTAGTCCTTTAAGTCCTTCTTAAGGTACTTTTCCAACACCCCTTTAGACATTGTGAAGAGTCCTGGATTTCAAACCCTTGTGTGAAGTTACCGTCCCATCAAATCCCCCGTAAACTCTGTCGGGTTTTTCTCTCCTCCTGACTGAAGTCGTTCAAGGGATCGTTTACTACCGGCAGGTACGATCCCTTTCTAAGGGGGCTCCTACGAAACCCACCTTGAAAAGAAGAACGCCTGTCCTCGTGAGGTCACCGATATTCTTGACACGAACATCTCATACACACTCGGTAGGGACGGTCCGCGCGCGACGAGACCTTCGTACACGTTGGCCCCTGGCTCTCGAGTTGTCTGCTTGGACCCCGCTGACTGGAGCTGTCCGACGCCCGAGGACACTAGCTTCCGGTGTCTAGGAACACCCCGTCCAGGTGACCGGAGGTCGGCCGCGGCGTGTCAAATTCCTTGTAGGGCGGGGCGCGCCGCGGGGCGGGTGGCGGGGCGCTCCAGTGGCTCCGTCACCAGGAGGGTCGTGGGTCTTGCAGGGCCTTCACGCGCGCCGGCCCCCCCCGCCCTGCGCCCACGTGAAGGCCGGCCGCGGGCCCGCCGATAGAGGGCGAGCCTTCCACTCACCCATGGCCCGTCACCACTACCTTCGACTGCCCCTCGGGTCGGGGCGAGCGCGCAGCAGGGGCGCCCGGCCCAGGCCGGGGACGTCGGCGGCGGCGGAACCGGAGCTGGCCCCGACCCCCGCGCCCACCCCCGACGTCGCCCGTGTGACAGGGGCTTGTCAGCGCCCACGGGCAAATGCCCCGCGGAAGGGTGCGAGGGCCTTGGGGTCCCTGCCCTCGACACCGCTGGGGGGAGACGTCTGCCCTTTCTCCGAGTCTCGACGGAGACCGGGCTCCAGCCACCGACTTGCGTCGGGCCCGACGGACGAGAGACGATGGTCCGGGGGCCTCAAGCCCGGGAAAGGGCGCCCCGTGTCCGAGGTTCGACCCCTTCTCCCTCATCTGTCCCAAGCGCGGGCCCGGTCACGGCAAACACAGGGGAGGCGGAAGTCGGACAGTGTCGTCGCACCTCCACCTCCCAAACGCAGGTACACACTGACGGTGGAGGGGAGTCTGTCGGTCCCATCTCCACCGCCACGTAAACGGGGGGCCTATAATTGATTCACTATATTCTACCCAGAATCGCCCTCACTCTTGGACGTGGGTCCAAGTCCTGACGTCGGGGTGGGACACCGTCAAATGGATCGACGGCCACTGGGAACGGTAGTAATCCCCGACTCCAGACCACCCCCGACTGGGGCTCCTGTGGACACCACCGACGGAGGGGCGAGTGAACTTTGTCCATGACAGACGTGGTACCGGCCTGCAAGCAATTGAAACCTGAAAGAGGACGGGGAAAAAGTGGGGGTTTATTCTGGATGAAGTAATTTCACACTTTCTTTTTGAGAGGGGAACCAGCTTCGACAACAACGTTTGGTCTAATTTCCTCCCACAAAAACTGGGTCTCCTCTGACTCTCGTGGCCCCACACGACCCCGGTCCAGACGTCGGAGACTCCCGAGACACCTCCCAAAAGGAGAGACCTTCTCAAAGGAACTCTCAATTGGACCTTACAAGTACGAGGTCGTCCGTCCCAAGTCAAAAACAGAAGGGGTCTCGGTCCCCGGGGATCGACACTGTCCTCCAAAAAGACCTTCTTGTCGGACGAAGAGGGACACCCGTTCCGGAACCCAACCCTCTTGTAAGACAAGAACATCCACACGACTACGACACGCGGACCATCTTACTTGTCAAGGTTGTGAGACCCGGGGTGTCCAACGAAGAACCTTAAGGAATGGGTCCCTCCCTCCGAGACGGACACCGACTAACGGTGGGGGTGGGGGCCGTGTGGGGAGACTGGGGGAGTGGGACGGTACCAAAAGTAAAAGGGTCCAGGGGTCACACGTGAGGAAGTCGCCCGGAACCCCCTTCTACCGCCGGGACCCCCTGCCAGTCCTCGGGGGAGTACAGGACAGGGGCCAGTCAAAGCTCAGTGGGCCCTGTGGACCTCGGGTGGTGGTACTTCGGGTTGAAGTGGAGGTGGAGGTGCCAGTAGTTGTACCATGAACGGAGGGACGTGATAGTGACGCCCGTCCGTCGAACGACCCGTGACCCCGAGGACGTGGGACCATGGACTCAACCCTGAGCCCGTCACCACCGACTCGAAACCCGACTCGACACACTCGTCATCTAGGGATCCCCTGTCCGGGGGCCTGACACAAAGAAATCCCTTAGCCCCGACGTTTTTTTCGTCGGGACTACCGGTCCGGACACACTGTCTTCGTTCAGTGGAACAGAGAGAGGGTCGGAAACGAGGGTGCGGTCCTTTTATCACAGACCTCTAGACCCGTTCGACCAAACCCACCCCTCGGGACACGTCCACCTCGGTGGTTGGAACGACGTCGGGGGTCGTCCTAGACCCCCACAGGTCCACACCTTTATCGGTTATCGACTAACCCCTCCTGCAGCGTCGGGACACCGCACACCACGGGGACCCGGGACGACTGTGAGTCAGTAGTCTCAGGCCCCGAAGAAAGGTACGGGGTGCAAGGTGTCCTCCGAACCGGAGTGAGGAGAGTGTCACCCCCTGTGTCTACGACCACTGTCGACCTACCCTCGGGTCTACACAGGGTAGCGAGAGTCTCGTCCACACTCGGACACGGTGACGGAGTTCTCGACCGTGACACGGGTCCCGGGTGAGACCCGGGTCCCAAGAGTGAGAACCGTCCAGGACCGCAATATCATTCACCACAATACCGTCGACTCTACCCGACTCGTCGTCGATACGACCCACGGTCGACACACGACTCCCGAGACACACCCCTGTCTCCTTCGGCCCCCACCCGTGGTTTGTGCGCTCCTGTCACTCCGGGTGTCTCCAGCGTCCCCGCCGGACTCGAGCGTGTGTCGGTCTCTATTGCCCAGTCAGCTCCTGCTCATCCTCGACGATCGCACGGGACACTGCCCGGTCCGACCCCGCACACGTCACCCACACCTCGACCCGCGACGGGAGTTCCTCGAGTCTGGGTGGGGGACCCGTGTGTGTCCAAAGTCCCGGGGGTGCGACGGGGACCCCCGGACGTGAAGTGGAGGTCGAGGAGTACAGTGGGAGTGTGGTCGGACCACTCATCCTGGAGGACAGCGGTGTAGAGACTACCCCTGGACCTTCGGGTCTGGACTCGGTCACCTCTGGTCGTCTTAGGTCTGAGGTGTCGGACTGACTTCGTGAACGGGAGTTGCGGGGACGCCCGGGTCATGTGGTGTCGAGGAGGGGTCCCTCCGTCTGGTCGTCCTGTGTCCTGAGTCCTCCCCGACAGGACTCCTATACTTCCGACCAGGGGTTCGGGGACGTCTCGTCCCGACGGGGACTGGACTAGAGTGGGTCGGTGTCTGTCGTGCCCGGGTCTTCGACCAGAACCCGCGAGACTCGGTACAGGTCCACGGGACTCTACGGACTCCCAACGGGCTAACCTTCCTCACCCCGAAGTGGGGAGGGTTGACGCAGGTCCGACAAAAAGTCCCGTCTCTCTTGGAGAGTCTGAGAGCTCGGAAAGGAGATGACGACTCCGAAACGAGAAGTCCCCAGGTGTCCCCGGAGACGTCCTTTCTGGGGTCGTAGAGTCCTTGGACGGGTCCCGGGAGGTCGGTCGCTCCGGTCCTGAAGACCCCGGGGTCGGAGGGCTGAGGACACAGGTTCAGCCACGCTACCCGGTCTTTCTCGCAAGCCCTCTAGGTGGGACCGTCCGGACCCCAGGGAGTCTGTGTCGGTCCGGACTCGGGTCGCTGGGGCGGGTGGAGTTCCTGGTAAAGACTTGGACGCCGACTCGTCTCACGACCTGCGGTCCGGTCTCCCACAGGAATCTTCCCCTCGGGACCAGTCGAGCTCGCCCTGTCCCTCGTCGTACCCGACTCCCCTGTCCCGGACCAGGGACCGTCCCCACGACCCAACCCCCCCACGTCCACGCCCCGTCCCGAGTCGGGGAGAAGCGAGCATCGAGGGTTTCTGATGTCGCCTCGGCGTGACGTGACCCGACCCACCTCCCGGACCGCATCGGGGAGTCCCTGATCACGGGACGTCTACCTCCCGACCTGGGGACCCCGAGCGTCCGACCTCCTCCCTCCCCGGGGGCCGTTCCTCCGTCAGAAGGGTCTCCACGGGGACCGGAGCGCGGACTTCGACTTAAGGTCCATGGGTCACCGGTTGGGGTGGGGGGACGAGGAGAGGACGTTCACACAGGTCCGGATTGTTGTGTGAAAGACCCGACAAGATGCGCCTTTTGAAACTTGGTCTTTTGGTGGGTGACGGAAGGAAGACCTCGTGGCCGGTGTCGTCGTGCGACAGGTGAACTCGGAGTCCGGACCCCGGGTGCCGGTCCCAGTTCGTCCGGACAGGGACAACGATCAACTCCCACCAGACGGAAGTCCGGTTCGACATTCGGAAGACAGTGTCGATGGGACCTCCACGGGTCGTATCCCCCTGTGTCACGGCTCGAGACACTCTCCGGCATAGTCCTACGCCGGCATACTCGTCCGACAGGTGGATCGTCCGGTGAGGACCGGTCGGGGTCTGAAGCCCACCAACTCACCGTCCCACTCCCGTCGTCGGGTCTCGTCGACCGCGAGGCGGAGGAGGTGACGTCCCGTCGGTGCACCACAGAGCCCCGGGGAGTGTGTGGACAGAGGACTTGTGAGTGAGGTTGGGAAACACCGAGAGTCCTCGGAGGTCTCCTCCCCCTTTACTCGGGGTCGGGGGACACTGGGGGTCCGAAGGGGTCGTCGTCGGGACTCCACGGGAGGGTCGGGGGTGTCCTCGTCCTCGACAGTCTGGACCTGAAGGTCCTCCACCGTCTCCAGGTCTAGACGTCTCTGTGGACGACCAGTCCACTCACTCGTCGGACGTGGTCCCGGGACGGACGTAGTGTCAATGGACGCCGACGACGGTGACCCGAGGCCCGATACGGGTGGTGTGTCGGTCCGGGGGTCCGGGAAGAACAGGGACCGAGTCTCGCGCGAAGGCAGGGGGTGTCGGGCAGGGGTGACTACGGGTAGGACAATGGAGGTGACAGTGCCGACTCACGACGGGTCCGGGGGTATCGGGACCGGACAGGTCGATCACAGACGGGGTCGTGGTGACCGCGGGTTCCGGTCGTGAAACCCTCAGCAGGACCGGGGGGAAGGGGGTCGTATGAAGGGGGGCGGAGGAGATCGGGGGACTTAGTTCAAGACCGGGGTAGGGGAAGAGAGGTTCCGGACCTTGACCTAAGTGGACAGGTCCGCGAATCGGGGAGTAAAGAGACGACGGGGTGGGATGGGGCGGAGAGGGGGTCTCTTCGGGAACACCACAGGGGACCCCGAGGGACTTCGTCGAGTCCCCGGTGTCCCCGGACCTCTCCACGGAGGAGCCTCTCCTGCGCCGTCCGCGACCGAAGGGTCCGGTCGTCGGACCCCTCATCCCCGAAAAAACAAACCGAGGCTCAGACTTGGAGGACAGGCGGGGCGGGAGGTCGTTGGGTGCGTACTGGGCAGGCGAGGGTGGGACCGCGTCCGTGGACCCCACCCTGCCCCAGGACACTCCCCACCGGAGACTCTCGGGAGGTGGAGAGGGCGAAGAACAAAGTCCAAGACTCAGCCTCGACCTCGTCCGGGGCAGCAGAGGGGCGGTCGTGCTAGGACTTCTGCTCCACGTGGTCCGGCTCCCGCACGATTCCTGGGACGACTCCTCGGAAGGGGTGTCTGGGTCACCACCCCTGGTGAAACCCGTCCTCGGGTCGGACCTCGTCGGTCGTCCGGTCGGTGGCTCCCGGCCCGGGGCAAGGGTCTTCTCTCCGTGGACCTAGCCCAGCGTCCCCCGGAGGCTCTGTCTCTCGTCGGGCCCCGCGTGTCGGCTCGACCGCCCACCGAACTCGGCCCCGAGTCCGGAGCCCTGGGTCGTCCCACCGGGCGCCCCGCCCTTCGGTGTGTCCACGCTCCGGACGCCGTTCTCGAAGTTCATGTTGAGCGAGGACTACTTCGTGGTCGCGTAGGTGTGCCCGCTCTTCGGGATGCGGACGGTGCTCACGCCGTTCGCGAAGGCACCGACCAGCCCGAAGTAGGTTGTGGTGGCGTAGGTGTGCCCGCTTTTCGGGATGCTCACGCCGGTTACACCGGCGCGGAAGTCGGTGTCGAGCGTGAAGTGCGTCGTGGACGCGTAGGTGTTACCCCTCTTCGGTATGCTCACGCCGCTTACGCCGGTCCGGAAGTCGGTCTCGAGGTTGGACCACGCCGTGGTCGCCGACGTGTGCCCGCTCTTCGGCATGCGGACGTCGGTCACGCCGTTCCGGAAGTAGACCTCGAGCCACGAGTAGCTCGTGGTCGCGTAGGTGTGCCCACTCTTCGGGATGCTCACGGGGCTGACACCGTTCCGGAAGGCGCCGGCGAGCGTGAAGAAGGCCGTGGACGCCTGGGTGTGGCCACTCTTCGGGAAGCGGACGCCGTGGACGCCGTTCCGGAAACCGGTCTCAAGGGTCGAGTAGGTCGTGGTCTCCCAGGTGATGGCCCTCATCGCTCGTGACCCTTGTGCGCCGTCGTCGGACCCCAGCTCCGCCGTAAGGGCGCTTGCCGAGAACGGACGTGTGGGCGGACCAACCGTGTCGACCGTAGTGTACGGGACAGGGTTTATTTAAGAAACATGAACTACCTTTGCTCTCCTCCGGGTCCTCGACTGAAGTAGTGGAAGAACCCGAGACACGTCCCGCACCACGTCTAACGTACACATATACCCAACCATTTATTGTCGTTACCTGGATTTGGACCTCTGAAGTCAACCTATGGCCCCAAAAATAAAAATGTGCTTATCTTCGTCACATGGTACTACCGATCCTTTTAGTTGACCTTAAATTTCGGGTTGAGATGTGAATTAACATTCCAATCTGTTCAATTAGAGAGGTTTAAACAAAAGATTAATCCTTTTTTTCTATATAATCAGCCCCGAGAGGTCTCTTCGTCTCCGTTAACCTCTCTGTCCATCCAATCCTTAGGCGACTCCAATGCCTCCGACTCTGCGGGGTTCTGGACGCCTCCCGACGACCTCTGGGTCCTCATAGTTACCACATCGAGGTCAGACGTTCGGTCGTCCGGGTCCTGGGTCCTTTTACGTCACAAAGTCAGGTTTCCGTCTTACTCTGACTGTGGGGTCCAGTTGTCAGTCCGTCCTCTTCAAGTGACAATGAACCGGAAAAACAGGATAAGTCGGAAAGTCGACTAGCCGACGCTGGGTGCGTGTACTCCCACTCCTCGGGTTCGTGAATCAGACGACTGAGTCTACTGGTAGAGCGGGTCTTATTACAAACTGGTATATAGACCTGTGGGACACCGAGTCAGGTTAACTGTGTATTTTAATTGGTAGTAATCGTTCCTATTCTGCCATGAACTGCATCTCAACCGGAGTAAGGAGGACGATACCCACAAGAGAGAGAGACCCTACGTCTTGTCTCGAGTTTCCTCGGGGTCTGGGTAAGCGAAGATAAAATGGGTGATCTCCCATTCCCTTTGTAGGGTCTCTTCCCAAGACGACCCCAGAATCCGGTGAACGACAGGTAGGGACCCTCTACCCGAGTCTCTAACGGTAAGTCGGACTAAGTTTCAGTGTGAGCACCGACCACCGTCCTACGACCCTACTCGTCTGTCTTGGTGTTCAAGGAGACGGGTGTAAAAGTCATAGCAATAACAGGTGCACGAACAGAAACAGTCAACGTTTCGTAGTCAGGTATACCCCGATGTAGTCATAGAGTATTCAGACTTGACCTACTCCCCAATCCGACCTGTGTCTGAGGCCTCTTTTCTCGTAGAGGTTCCGACCCCAACCACGAACGACTTTTTGTCTAAGGGTCTGGCGTGTAGTCCCTTCTGTCTAAGTCATCTAGGTCCCACCCCGGTCCCTTAGACCTAAATCGAGGTCGTGGGGGTCACTACAACTGTCACACGGTCCGAACCCCCGGATACCCGAGTGGGTCGGGGAGCTTCGTCCACAAAGACGTACCCGCTACCAGGGTTGAGATGAGTCTGGGGTTGACCTTCCCCCGGGCCGTGAAGCCCTGACGGACCGACTCCGGTCCCAGACGGGAGGTCGTGGTCGGGAGGGTCAGGACGGGAGACCTGGACAGTATCGGACCGACATAAGTCACCTCCTTCTCGGGAGTCCCAAACTTCCGCCACCAGTGCGATCCCCGGTAGAGGAGCGGGGACGCTAAGAAAGGATTCACGACCCAAGGAAGTTGACCAGCGTCCCTAGCACCTGAACGGAGTCGTCGCCTGTCATTGCAAGAGTGGAGTCTGGTTCGGTCGTACTCGGTAAGGAGGGGACCCGGCGGGGTTGTTGGGTTATGAGCGGAGGCGGAGGGTGGGTGAGGTGGTCTCAGAAGACCTTAGTGCTCAACCCACCATAGGGAACGAACGAAAGGTCTCAGAGAGGAATGCGCGGGCCGGAGGAACGGGAAAGGGAGGGTCCGACAGAGACGGAGTGGCGGGCGAAGAGGCTCCAGGGTGTCCGTCAACGATGGGTCGTGGAGCCTGTCGAGGTCTCTTCGCGCGGCCAGGCTCGCATCCACGTGGCGGGGCTCCGAGATCCCGAGTCGAGTCACCGAGGGCCCCAGAGGAGAGGGGCCTGACGACGGGGCCCGTCCCGGGGGGCGCCCAGGGGGTGGGGGGTCGAAGGCTCTCGAGGCCCTTCACGACCGCCGCGCCCCGCCCCGAGCGACACCCGCGCCGCGCGCGAAGGCCGAGGGCTCTCGGCGCCCCGCCTCCGCCCCACCTGGGGCGCGACGCCCAAGGAGCCGGGACGCCGGGCCGACCGCCACCTGCGCCACAGTGCCGGCCGGGGGAGCCCGGAAGGAGGGTGTCAGGAGTGCTGGGGACTGGCGTCTCGACGCAGGCACGCGGTTTTTCCGCAGGGGGCGGGCGACCCGGGTCCCTGTTCTGCCGGCGTCCGGTCCAAGGGTTTAGTACGAAGAGGGTGGAGGAGTAAAAGCCCTCACGCGACTTTCTCAACTGTTAGGGTCCCCTCCGGCCCAAAGCGAAACCTTCTTCAAGCAGACCCTCACACGCCCGGCTCGAACACTTCAGGCCTGGCGACACAGGGGCTCCCCTCGGGGGCCGGGGCCCGTGCCGGGGTAGGCGCGGCGACCCCACATAAAGGGACTCTGGAGAGGTCCCTAGTCGTGCTGCAGGAGGAGAGCGACTACGGTCGCGATAGTGGGCGACACTGGAGTGGACGGTGAGGCTGACGGTTCCCGTGGTCCGGTCCGAGAGTAGAAGGCCTCCTCCCCTGGGTCCCTGTGCCATGAGGGGAGAGCTCGGGGCCCGACACAGGGAAACCGGTGCCAGGACTGGAGCCGTAGACAATAAGTCACACGCCGGCTTAGGGGAGGGGCGACGGGTCGACGGAGCGGGGTTCCTAGTCGGTCGAAGGCCCAGAGTCCCCTTTGATTTCCGATCAGGAGTTCCTCCTGTCCAAAATTGTCTAAAAAATTTAAAAATTAAATTTTTCAAATAAACTCGTTTTTAGTAAACCTTAGTTCGTCCCGAGGGTCTAAAGAAAAAGAAATTGTTGTAACGACCCACCCGACACCCCCCAGCCCCCCACCCTCTCCCACCTCTTTCCATCACTTGACCTCTAGCCGAACATGTGTGACAATATAAACTTTACCTATTTGTCGTTTCTGGATGACTTATCGTGTCCCTTAAGACGAGTTACAATACACCGTCAGGCCNATTAAATTTTTCAAATAAACTCGTTTTTAGTAAACCTTAGTTCGTCCCGAGGGTCTAAAGAAAAAGAAATTGTTGTAACGACCCACCCGACACCCCCCAGCCCCCCACCCTCTCCCACCTCTTTCCATCACTTGACCTCTAGCTGAACATGTGTGACAATATAAACTTTACCTATTTGTCGTTTCTGGATGACTTATCGTGTCCCTTAAGACGAGTTACAATACACCGTCAGGTCTACCCTCCCCTCAAACCCCCTTTCGATTATGTACATATACATACCGATTCAGTGAAACGACAGGTGGACTTTGATAGTGTAACAATTATCCGATAGTCAAGTCAAGTCAGCGAGTCAGCACAGGTTGAGAAACACTGGGGTACTTAGCGTCGTGCGGTCCGGAGGGACAGGTAGTGGTTGAGGGCCTCAAGTGCGTCTGAGCGTAGGTAGCTCAGTCACTACGGTAGGTGGGGAGAGTAGGAGCCAGCAGGGGAAGAGGAGGACGGGGGTTAGGGAGGGTCGTAGCTTCAGAAAAGGTTACTCAGTTGGGAAGAGTGTTCCACCGGTTTCATGACCTCAAAGTCGAAATCGTAGTAAGGAAGGTTTCTTTAGGGTCCCAACTAGAAGTCTTACCAGACCAACCTAGAGGAACGTGAGGTTCCCTGAGAGTTCTCAGAAGAGGTTGTGGTGTCAAGTTTTCGTAGTTAAGAAGCCGCGAGTCGGAAGAAGTGTCAGGTTGAGAGTGTAGGTATGTACTGATGACCTTTTTGGTATCGGAACTGATCTGTCTGGAATCAGTCGTTTCATTACAGAGACGAAAAATTATACGATAGATCCAACCAGTTTTGAAAAGAAGGTTCCTCATTCGCAGAAAATTAAAGTACCGACGTTAATGCTAGACGTCACTAAAACCTCGGGTTTTTTTTATTTCGGACTGTGACAAAGGTGACAAAGGGGTAGATAAAGGGTACTTCACTACCCTGGTCTACGGTACTAGAAGTAAAAGACTTACAATTCGAAATTCGGTTGCAAAAGTGAGAGGAGAAAATGAAAGTAGTTCTCCAAAAAATCGAGGAGAAGTGAAAGACGGTATGCCCACCACAGTAGACGTATAGACTCCAATAACTATAAAGAAGGCCGTTAGAACTAAGGTCGAACACAAAGAAGGTCAGGTCCCAAAGAGTACTACATGAGACGTATCTTCAATTTATTCGTCCTACTGTTATATGTCGGAACTACATGAGGAAAAGGATAAACCTTGGTCAGACAACAAGGTACAGGTCAAGATTGACAACGAAGGACTGAACGTATGTCTAAAGAGTTCTCCGTCCAGTCCACCAGACCATAAGGGTAGAGAAAGTCTTAAAAGGTGTCAAATAACACTAGGTGTGTCAGTTTCCGAAACCGTATCAGTTATTTCTTCTTTCTCTACAAAAAGACCTTGAGAGAACGAAAAAGGTACTAGGTGACCTACAACCGTTAAACTAGAGACCAAGGAGACGGAAAAGATTTTGGTCAAACTTGTAGACCTTCAAGTGCCAAGTCCATAACGACTTCGGACCGAACCTCTTAAAACTCGTAATGAAATGATCACACACTCTACTCACGTTGACACACCATCAGACTCGTAAGAAACCGTAACGGAAAGAAACCCTAACCTTTCTTTTGACTGGAAAAGGTCAGGACACCGGTGACGACTCAAAAGGTTTAAACGACCGTATAACTCACGTCGGGAAAGTGTCGTAGTAGAAAGTCCTAAACTTTATCGAGAGGACCTCAAGGTAGTGGAGGTGATCGAAACAAGCATCACTACGAAAGATTCCGGGTGAACTGAAGTGTAAGGTCCTACAGAGCGAGATCTACTCACTAGTGTGGTAGCACTAATAGGTCCAACACTTCTAGGAAAAACATGTCAAGAAGACACATAAGAGATATGGGGTTATGTTTTATTTTCTAACTTTTCGTAAAAAATTTTTCTTTCTTTGTTCTACTTTTTTAATATTATAAAACCCTCAAACCAGGGAAGAGTGTGTGAAGGAGAGGGACTGGAACTAGGGACGTATTGGGGTAGGGTCTGTGTCCCAAATTAAGGGAACAAGGGACTTAATTTCTCTACTGTGCGGAAGGGGTCCAGAGACGTACGAGGCCAAATCTCCGACGACAGTAGACGACGGAGGGGAAGACCCAAGTCGAGTCTCACTCCTCCTCTAAGGTCCCGTCCTTTGGGGCCTTCTCCGTCTTGGGGTCACGCAGGTCCCCTGTTTGCGGAGTTCAGAGGGCACCGCCCCGGTCCCTGGACGACCGGACACGTCTTCGGTAGTCACAAGGGTCGACCGTCCCGACGGTGTTCTCTGGACGGGTGTGGTCCGCTAAGAACCCCTCCTCTCCTTGGTTCTGGAACTCTACCCTTCATTTCGGTCGGAGTGACGGTCGGACACTGTGCGGTCCCTCTGACGTGTTCTCCCTCCAACCCTCACTACTCGGGCCGACAAACTCGGTGAGGTTCAGGTCGTCCGCACCCCTCGGGGTCGGGCCTTTGGTCGAGAGGTGGTCGGACACCCTGGGTTCCGGAGGGGCGTGCCCCGTTCCGGACCTCACCGTCTTCGAAGGTCAATCCCTCTTCGGAGTGGTCACGCCGGTCACACACGTCCTCCTAAAAGCCCACCTGTAGCCTGGTCTCCTGGGTGTGACCGTTCTTCGGTAGAGCACATCGGTCGCGCCCTTTCGGAAATGCGTGTCGAGGGTCCAGTGCGTCGGGGGCGCCAAGGTGTCGTCGCTCTTCGGGCAACGCACAGGCGCCACGCCGGGAAGGAAGTCGGTCTCGAGGTCGGAGTGAGTCATGGTCGGCCCGGTGGGGTCCCTCCTCGCCATACGGACGGTCCTCACGCGCCACGGAAGTCGTAATCGCGAAAGGAGTCGCTCGTAGGTGTGGCCCCTTTTCGGGAGACTCACGTCGACGTGGAAGTCCCGGGACAGCCTGAAGAAGGACGTGGTCTCCCAGGTGTGACGCCTCTTCGGAAAGCGACACGACTCACTCGTCCCGGAAGGAGACTCGAGAGTGGACTCGGTCGCGTCCATCCAAGTACTGTGTCTCACTTGGTTCCGTCGGTGACANCCCGCCCCCCTGCCCCCGCCGCGTGACCCCGGAGACGACGTGGCTCGACTGGGACCTCCCACGACCCCTGTGACGCCTGCGGACGCCACGAAACCACGTCCGCACGCCTCTCGTCGCGAGTCCGAGCGGGACTTCGACCGGGGCTGTGGACGTGGCCCCAATTCTGCGGACGCGACCGAGGGAGTGCCGTCGGGATGGCCCGGAAGTGACGGGGAACCCGGCGGGCCATTGGTACGATTGTCTCAAGGTGACCGAGGCGGACCGTTCGCCCTGGCCTCCAACGCCGTTCCGCCGTCGCGGGAGAGTGAGCGGCCCTTTAGACTGCTTGTACGACAACGTTACTCGAGGCACCAGGGGGACTGCCGTCGGGACTCTTGCCGGATCTGGGCTCCAGTCCGTTACCCCTGCTCGTGACGTCCTGTGGGCGAAGTTCGCCGGTCACCCGAAACGCATACTCGCCTGTTGCTTGAGAAAAGAAATGGGTTGAAAAAGGGCGCCGCGGCGCCACGCCCTCCACGCCACTCACGCGGCGCTCCCCGCCCCTGCGGCTTACCTTCAGATCGACCTCGTTGGGAAGTGACATAAAAGTCCAAACACGACACAAAAGTCGGAGCACCGAGGAAAAACCAGTACCCCGACCAGCTTATTACGTCCCGTATCAGGGACCGAACCTCTTGTCAACTCTTCACCGCCGGCACACCCCTGCCAGTACAAAAGTCCATTCCGGGGTACAGACAGATGAGCCACAGACCACCCTCGTTTCCAAGACCACACCCTCTAGTCTAAGCACACCAACCTCATAAAGAAAACCCTTCTCACTAGGAGGTCTTATAACGGCCAAAAGGGAATTCTACACAGAACTTACGATAAAGATCAAAAATCCAGTAGGAAAACTCTACAAAAGCAAAAATGCACACGAAATACTAAACACTTTGCAATGTGTATTTATCACGTCACGCCCTAACCCGTACATAAGTCACAAATGACTACGTCCTTTACGGAGTCTGTGTCCGAGGACTCCTGCCCGACCACCCTCTGTCCACGTCCCTCGGGGCAAACAACCTCTAAGACCCTCTCACAGGTCTCCCCGGGGGCCCCTACTGGCCCTCAGGTCCCGACCTTCTCAGCGCCGGACGTCCATGAAACCTACGGCCGCTACCAGGTCGAAGACGGGAAACCCGGTGCACCGAATACAGACATAAGACGGGAGACGGGAGCGTAAGACTTCGACAAAGACTCGGGTTTTTCCATTACAGATCCGTCAACCACCCCGAAGTTTAATGGACAAGAGAGGGGAGGACCGGAAAAACGACGGGTCGACGGGCGGTCTTTCGGACAGGTGACATAAACCGAGGAAGTAGGAAGGGGGACGTGGTACCGTCCAGACGTCCGAGGTCGTGAGACCCGTCATTCTCCCTTGACCTTTTCGGTCGCCCGAAGTAAGTGGAGATACAGGACGTGGACGTCACTGGTCGTCGACACAAGGTCATCACGGACAAGGTGACTGACCCGGGACCTTCCGCCTTCCACCGTCTCGTTTCCACGACTGGTCCAAAGAGAAAGAGAGAGAGCCAACAATTACAGTCTTCTCCACTACCTGGGTCCCGTCCCGAGTGGATCCTCTCACACCGACTCCCGTCCGTCCTCTCCCTAAACGTGACAAGGGGTCCGCTACACTCACCTCTTCGTGTGGGCACACGTCAACCCCGGTGTCCGGTCCGACTCAAGTCGAGAGGGACGGAGCTCGACCGGGTCGGGACCGTCGTGACTTCGAGGAGGTGAGGAGACCCGTGACCGGTCGAGAGACCCCGGGTCTCGGATTTGTACCTTCGGTTCACCTGGGGGATGGGTGAGTGTCTCGTTCACTGTGACCGAACCCATCGTACACCCCAGCCCCCAACGATGACCTTGGGGTCCTTAGACCCAAAAGACCACCAGTACCTCCAGAAACAGGGGACACGTGGAGAGTAGAGACGTCCGGGGACACCGGAGCCCGAGGTTGACGAGTCCAGACTGTGATAGAGTCGGGCCCGACGTCTCCTGTGTCGGGACAGAGGGGGGCCGACGACGTGTTTGGGATCAGTCCGGTGTCCGGGTAGGACCCCTTCGACCACCATAACCAAGGTCTTACTAGATTCCTTCTATCCCGTCCCCGTGTGGGGTCTTTCCGCCCCGGGACCGTCTTCGTTTGTTGTCCGGGGGGTCAACGTGGGGACTAGGACGACCTCTTCTTTTCGGTCACGTGTAGGGTGCTCCTTCGGTAGTGATCTCGGGCTTACTCTTTCGAGTGAGACCGTGGACCAACACCTTCGCTGTCTATGTACTACCCTGGGGTACCCCTGGAGACCTCCTCCTGTGGGAGGTGGTGGACGCAGGACCCTGCAGTCGCAGCCGGAGAAACCGCGGTAGTCTTCCGTCTGAGTCGCACGTCAAATACAGAGGAGACCCCGAACGTCCCCTCTGTCCGAATTAGGTAAAGATGTTCGAGTAGTTGTTCGAGACAAACAGTCCTGGAGTGAAAAAACTATTTTGAACTGTTTCGTGTAAAAGGGATAATATATTTGTCTTATATAACATCTTTTAAACCCTTTACGTCTTTTCATCTTTCTTTAGTGTGATCAAGTGTAGTGTACCGTCTTGGTATGGAAAATTGAAAAATATAGATATGTTTAAGAAAAAAGGGTTTTAGAAAAATCCTACCTAACGTAGGTAATACGGAGAATCGAGGTATTGGGAAAGTACACACAAAGGCTGTGAGTCCCTACAAGAGAATGTCTGGGAGCGACGTCCGTGGTTCAGGCCCATTGACCTGTGACTGTGTTGCGGGTCGGTTCACCCCGGGTCGTAGGTCGTCCCAGTGTAGAACAGAGACCAACGGGACACAGGAATCCTTAGAAGTCACACCCCGCCAAGGAGTCGGAAAGAAAAGAGGGGTCTCTACCAAATAATCAACGTCCCCTTTGTACCACGGGTGTCAGTCTTTTGGTCTGTCCTCACTGGTACACTAGTTTTACTAGAGATCGGTCACTGCTCAACCACCTGTGGTCCATCGATGTGCACTGTGGGTCTCCTGTGCAGCAACGTCCTAAGGTCGTCCTCTCCACACCGGACACAGGTCACTACTCCCTTCCCTTCCCTTACCCGGTTCCGAGTCTCGCTCCGTCCTCGCTCGGCCCGTTCCAGTTCCTGACCACTGACCAAAGTGTCGACCCCCTCGGCCTCCTTCTTCGTGCTGACCTCTCCCCCACTTCCGACCCCCGGTCGCAGTCCTACTCCCTCCCTTGCGGACGACGGTCGGTGGGTGACCCGGACACACGACTCACCCGACTCTCGCACCCACCGACGGTCTTGTCTCGTCTCCCCGTCACGGTCCCCGGTCCTTCCACAATCCTACCCCACCGACTCCTCGTTATGTCCTCGTAGATTTCCTTTCACGGACCTCGTACCTCTCTGTCGTGTCACGGGACGACCCGTGTCCTGTAGGTGGAGGGTCCGGGTCTGGGTATAGACTCCGACTGCGACCTTTCCAAAGAACCGGCCCCAAGTTGTGTTCTGGGACACAACTAGGTGAGACGTGTGTCGGGGTGGCGCATCGGATACCCCGAGTCTCTTGCGGGCGAGAGGTCTGGACTTAGGACGGGTGTCCGAGGACTCGGGCGTCCCCTCTGGGGTCAGGACCGGTCGTGGAGTGGAGTCGCATCCTCTCTGCGATCCTTGCCTGGCCGGTCCGACACGGGGCCGAGCACGTCGGGCTCCTTTGGGACTCTATCATTTCGGGAGGTCACACACCAGCGACGCTGGTCTCCCCTCCCTGGTCGGGCCCCTCCGTCCCGTCCGCCCTCCTCTCCCAGGTGGACGGTTCTGGTCGGCGGCAGACCGAGGCCGCAGGACGGGAGCCGTCTAGAGGCACCCCTCCCGCCGGTCCCCAGAGAGGCCGAGACGGACGGGGAAGGGGGCCCACGAGGGACGAAAGAGGTGCTCGCGGCCGGAGGAGGCAGCCACGGAAGCGGGTGACGCGTCAGTCGCTCCACTGGTAGGGCTCACTGCTGGGTCCGGAGCCCGGGCCTGGGCCACCTCCGGTGCCCCGGCCGCCCCTCCCGAGGGCGCCCTTCCCCTCCCGGGTCCTCCGCAGGGCCTCCAGACGCCTCCTTTCGGGTCGTCCCCGCCCTCGCCACTTACACTTTCACATGCCTGTTGGCGGCTCCCAGCACGTGCGCTCCGATCCCTCGGGACGGGCCTGAGCGCGTCCGTCCAGGTGCGGGGGACGCCGAGGCCGACGACGGGCGCAGGGGGTCCCGTCGGCTCACGGCCAGGAGGCCGCGGATCTCGCAGTGGCCTTGACGGACGCGGCGGACCCACCCGCGACGAAGGGCGCTCGCCTCCCCGAGGCCCACTCACGCCCGCCAGGACCCCGAGCCGCCCCTCTCCCGTCCCACGCCTCCGGGCCGGCGCGTCCCCGTCCTCTGGCTCTGTCCGGGCCCCCCCCGCCCGTGGCCCTGGGACAGATAGGGGCCGACGCGAACACTCTTCCGAGTGCAGGGCCTCCTCTCGCCTCCGCCGCCCGCCGAGACTGGAGCAGCCCCGGTCTCTCTCGGAGGGGGCGGGTCCCACTGCGGGGCCCCGTCGGAGGCACGGGGTCCCACTGCGGGGCCCCGTCGGAGGCACGGGGTCCCACTGCGGGGCCCCGTCGGAGGCACGGGGTCCCTCTGCGGCGCCCTGTCGGAGGCACGGGGTCCCACTGCGGGGCCCTGTCGGAGGCTCGGGGTCCCACTGCGGGGCCCTGTCGGAGGCACGGAATCCCACTGCGGGGCCCTGTCGGAGGCACGGGGTCCCACTGCGGGGCCCTGTCGGAGGCACGGGGTCCCACTGCGGGACCCTGTCGGCAGTTCGGGGTCCCACTGCGGGGCCCTGTCGGAGGCACGGGGTCCCACTGCGGGGCCCTGTCGGAGGCACGGAGTCCCACTGCGGGGCCCTGTCGGAGGCACGGGGTCCCTCTACGGGGCCCTGTCGGGGCAGGGACTCCACCTTAGTCACACGGACATTACGGAAACATTTAACAACTTAATGGTCGTCACGTCACGAGGAACAGGAAAGGGTTGCCACGCACTTCCACAAACAAAGGGATTAACAGAGTTACATGGATTCCTCGGTGACGAAACTTCGGAAACGATGAAAATCTGACTTTGTATAAAATTTAAAGTAAAAATTAACGGTTGGTGCACCTTGTTACATCCTGGGCACAAATTTTAGATATATAATCGACGAACAAATAAAAGAAGAGACCAATGGACGAGCATTGAAAACGATCAAAAAGTGCGAAAGAATACATATATATTATCCTATAGAACTCCGATACTTAGGAATGGACACAACGTCCATAGAGAGGGCAAACCCAAAAAAAGAATTAGACAAAAAATATGATTTACAGGACACATCAATTCAGACAACCTGAAGTGGCAACCACAGTGCGAATCGTTTTCGTAAGGAGTTAAGTTTTAATGTTGTAAGTCTACTGAAAAATAAAAAAACCAAAGTACAAAAATATAAGTCTAGAAATAGTTCTTTTTTAAGTTTATGTATCTTTACAGAGGTCTGTAAATACGTAGACACGCACGATCCAGAGAAACGCTGGGGTACCTGGCATCGGACGGTCCGAGGAGACAGGTACCCTAAGAGGTCCGTTCTTGTGACCTCACCCAACGGTACGGGAGGAAGTCCCCTTGAAGAGGGTCCTAGCTTGTACGTAGAGAACACAGAGGACGGGACGGTCTACCCAAGAAATGGTGATCGCGGTGGACCCTTCGGGTTCCTACCGAATTTCCACGACCAAGTAGGGAGCACCTAGACTCTGGTGTCGTCCGTTGACTGTCCACGACGGAGTAGCCAGACCCGAGGAGTAGACGACCCTCCGATCCCACTCCCCTCGATCGCACCGGATCTGTCTCGAGGGTGATCAAAGACCCCACAGACGAATAAGTCCTGGAACCAAATATGACTCCACCGAGGAGGTCCCGTCCGAGACTTAGAGGGAAGTGACTTCCTCGAGACTGCAGGGGGGACAGTAAAAGAGGGGAAAAAGGAGAAAGAGGGCCTGTCCCCAGGGTGACAACCGTAAAGACGTCCTTCGTCGTTTGTCTCGGGCCGGACCCAGAGGTCTGGTGGTGCCTCTCCCGACGGGACTACCTGTTTTCGTGTCCACTCCCCCCACCCCGCCGGGCCGGGTCTCCCGACAGGACCTGACTCTACACCCCTGTCGAATCCTCAACCTCGAAGGGGTAGTTGGACGGACCGCCGACACCTCTACAGTCACCTGAGACCGTCGAAGACTACGAGTGTCGCGGGATGGAAGTACGGAAACACGAGGGGTATGGGGTGGAGGAAACGAGAGGTCCGGTGTGAAAAAAAGGGGTATTATAAGTGAGTAAGTCGACACGGTCCAGAATCAACAACATGCACCCTAGAAAATCAACGACACACACTTGAGAGCCAACGCCGTCTGCCTCAGATCAAGGGACTGGTCCTCAGCTTGGGTCCGGGGGACGTAACCCGCACACCTCAGAAAAGAGGATCGGTGTGAGACGTCGGGTGAGAGAGAGACCTTGGGGTTGGACCTATGGAGACTCTTGTTCTTAAAACAAAAAATTTAACATCAACTAAATGTCACAACAATCAAAGTCCACATGTCGTCTCCCTAAGTCAACATACATATAAGAAAGAGTACAAGAAAAGGTAATACAATAACATTCTATTACTTATATTAAGGTACACAATATGTCCTCCTGGAACAAGTAGGTAACCCAACGGGTTTATTAAACCCAAAAACCATTCTACAATGTCTTTTTGAACTTATTTGATGAACCGGTTAGGGTCCATAAAAACAAATATAACTGACGGAGATAAAAAAAAAATTGGTTATAAAATATATATCATCAAACATAGACGATTAAGGTTTGAGGATTAAATACGGAGGAGCGAATCGAGGAAGAGGGAAAGGGGAAACCATTAGTACTTAAACCAAAACCAGACACTCAGACAAAACATTTATTCAATTAAACATAGTCAAAAAATCTAAGGTGTATATTCACTATAGGACATAAACTGACTGAAGAGGTCATTCTATCGTAGATCCAGGTAGGTACAACGACGTCTCCCGTAGTAGAGTAAGAAACACCAACTCATGATAACGTAACAGACACACGTGGTGCGGACAGTAAACAGCTGTCTGTAAATCCAACAAACGTATAGAACCAACACTTGGGTCACGACGACACTTATGACCCCACGTACATAGGAAAACTCAAAATGGGTCTATATACAGGTCTTCACCCTAAAGACCTAGTATACCGTTAAGACAAAAACCCAAAATTTCCTTGGAGGTATGACAAAAGGTATTACAGACGTGGCCAAATGTAAGGGTGGTTGTCACATCCTCGGGAAAAGAGGTGTGGGCGAGGTCGTACAATAAACATTTGAAAAATCACTACCAGTAAAACTGGTCACATTCCAGAAAGGACAACAAAACCAAACATAAAGAGATTATTAATGGTCACAACTCGTAGTAGAGTACACGGACAACCCGTAGACACACAGAAGAAACCTCTTTACAGATAAATCTCGAAGTCGGGTAAAAAACTAACTCGACCAAAAAACATTTACTCAACCTACTCGACGAAGATATAAAACATTCAAGTCAGGAACAGTCAGTGTTGTGAACGTTTATAAAAGAGGGTAAAGACATCGAACAAAACGAATACCAAAGGAAACGACACGTCTTCAAACATTCAAACTAATCCAGGGTAAACAAAAACGAAAGTAAAGAAGACGAAACCCTCTGACTACATTGTTTTGTAACGATACCAAATACAGTCTTACAAAACGGATACAAGAGGAGATCCTCAAAATGTCATAGTGTAGAATATAGATTGGGAAATCCGGTAAAACTCAAATAAAAACACATACCACAATCTCTTACAAGATTTGAAGCAACTAAATGTACGTCTACAGGTCGAAAGAGTCGTGGTGGGATACCCACGAGACCCTACTTCCGAAGAGACGACCTCCACCGGACACCGAGACCCCGTAACTCGTCGGAGGGACCGAAAGGGGTGAACCATGGTCACATTGTTTTTCATCCCAGCTCGACGAGTGGGGGAGTTTTCGGTTATCTTCGTTCCCACTGTCTTTCCTTTCAAACGAAATAAAACCTACGGTCGTTCGAACTCAACTCTCCACCCCCGTCAGTTCCGGTGTCACAACAGAGTCCCTCAGGTCCCAGACTCTTTCTCCGACCTAGGGTCGTACACGGTAGTCGTGACGAACGGGGACATGAGGGCCTAGAGACGAAACAAAGGAGGACGAGACGACGGCTGACGAGAGACCCGAGGTCAGGTACACGGGTTTGGTCCCTCAGTGGTCTCGGACTGACTCCCAGACAGGGGTCCGGACTCTGACCCGTCTGACTCTAATCTCCGAACCCGAAAAGACCTCAGAGTCCTTTCCTGTGACTGGTGGGAGGGGGCCAGGGAGTAGGTAGGACTCTGGTATCTCCAATCTCCACCTCTTGACCCGTTCTGCTCCTGTCCGTCCTAGTGTCCGTAGAACGACAGTCGACAGTCGTGTGTCGAGAGGTCGTGCTGGACACACAGGAATCGGCTCAAGAGAAGACTCAACACATAGAGACGGGAGAAAAGGTCGAATGGTCCGAAGGACGACACGTCGAAGTCGTCGACTCGTGCCCCGAGTCTCACGTCTCGACTACGGAGTCGTCCGTCGGGACTTTCTTCCCCCGGTACCTCTCCGGTGTGGTCCTGACAATGTCCCAGGAAGGACCTGTGACCCCGAAGGTCTGGGAACACCCTTACTCCTTCGACGTCTCTCTGGGTCTCCAAGGGGAGCCCCTGTACTCCAAGTACTCCTGTCTCACAGGTCCAGTCTCCAGTGGGACTTGTGTCGCAACCGTCATCTACCCTCTCCGGGGACCTTTCCCGTCGGAATGGCTACGTCGTGGACACTGTCCTCGAAGTTTACGATAAGTCTGCACCACTTCGTGGTCTCGTAAGTGAGACCCCTCTTCGGGATGCTCACATCACTGACGCCCTTTCGGAAGTAGGTGTCGAGGGTGCAGCAGGCCGTGGTCGCGTAAGTGTTACCCCTCTTCGGAATGTAGACATTCCTCACACCCTTTCGGAAGTCGGTCTCGAAGTTGGAGTAGTCTGTGGTCTCCTAGGTGTGTCCTCTCTTCGGCATACTTACACGACTCACGCCGTTCAGGAAGTCAGTCTCCAGTCTGCGATACTTCGTGGTCTCCTAAGTGTGTCCCCTCGCCGAGATGCTCACGTCGCTCACACCCTTTTGGAAGTAGGTGTCGAGTTTGCAGTAGGCCGTGGTTTCCTAAGTGGTGTCTCTCTTGGGGATGCTTACGTTTCTCACACCCTTTCGGAAGTCGGTCTCGAGGTTGGAGTAAGTCGTGGTCGCTCAGGTGTGTCCCCTCTTCGGGATACGGACGGTCCTCACGCCCGCGCGGAAGTCGGCGTCGAGGAAGGAATCACTCGTGGCCGCGTAGGTGTGACCCCTCTTCGGGATACTCACACCGCTCACGCCGGCGAGGAAGTCCCGGGACAGTCCGAAGAAGGCCGTGGTCTCCTAGGTGTGGCCCCTCTTCGGGAAGGCGACACGCGTCACGCCGTCCCGGAAGGCGGACTCGAAAGTGGAATAGGTCGTGGTTGCCCAAGTACCGTGTCTCACTTGGACGAGACCCCACTTGCATCTCCTTTTCAACTCATTTGTTCCGACCTCCCACCCATCGTGAGGGAAGTCAGAAACGGTCGTGGGGCCCCGAGCACTCGACACGAGGTGACCGGTGTCCTTCTATTGTGACAGAACACCAGACACTCGACGGGTACCTCCGGACTTCAAATGGTGGTGGAGGCCCTCGTCGCCTTTCCTTTCTCCGACCCCTTCCTCTGAACTACGACTGTACACGGAGACTTCGACGCCATGAAGTAAAAGTGTCGTGACCCCAAAGGACCTCATATCAAATGTACATTACACTACGGGTCGAGAATTCACAAACCAATATATTGTTTATGTTGGACAAGACTGGAAATACTGATGGTGCGATAGTTCTACGACTGATAAAGGTAGTTAGGTCTTTCTGAGGAGCCCGGGGAGTAGGAATCTTCGTTGGTTGTCACAACAAAAACAGTGATATCAAAACGAACAAGACTTTACAACATATTTATCACTATATTAAATATGAGAAATACATAAAAAGGGACACGAATTCAAAACTCCAAATAGGTACGTAGTCTTCAAACAAAAACAAAAAAAAAATTACAAGTATCGTGAAAACTTTTCACCAGTGACAAGTACTAGATTATGGAGTCTGTAGTGTTATGTCGTCGAAATGTCTATGGACATTTACAATGAACGGTCTATCCTTCCCTCTCCACAGAAACAACCTCTACGATGAGACTCATAGTATTTTGACGGTATTGTTCGACTCACTCCAGCACAATGACTTTCGACTGACATTACATTGGACCGGTGTTCAGAACCCCCAGGTCGACGTCCTGGGTTTAGACAGCAGCAGTCCGACACCAAACCACGGGGAAGTACCCTTGACAGACGAGATCTAATTGAGGACTGACTTAATACCCCCAGGACATCGACCGACCCTAAAGATTTTGTCATCGAGTTGAGCCCCCGAAGACAACCATGGACAGACAAAATACCACAGGTGAGTCCACTGTCCCGACATCTCGGACATCCCCGTCTCCACGGGAGTCTCACCTAAGTCACCGAGGTATCGTGACCCGACGGCCGAGGACCCGGTTTCACTCCATCTTTCGGCTCGGACCTCGAGGGTACGCCTCCGTCCTGGACCCAAACACGATGGAGGGTCCATATTGTCGCGAGACCTCCTTTCGAAGGGGACGAATCTAAGACTACCGGGACCTAGTACTCCAGTTTCGTTACTTAAATTTCTTCAGTGGTTCGTGTCTCCTGTCGTAGAGTAACTTACTCCCAATTGTTTTGGTCGTTTCTTGTCTATGTCTGGTGTTTCTTGACGTCTCATAACTTTGATGGTCTATTACGTCCGTTCTCTTATCAATACACACTTACAAATTTCTTTATAATTATTCTGCAGAAGGGTGATTTTAGATCTTGTTCTGTTCCTACGGGTGACAGTGGTAAAGATAAGTTGTATCATGACTTCAGGATCGGTGTCGTCAGTCTGTTTTTTTTTCGTCAGTCTTTCTTTTGTATAGGGTTGACCTTCTCCTCCCTTTTAATGGTAATATACGTCTACTGTACTATGACATATACGTTTCGGGATTCCTCAGGTGTGTTTTTGTGATCTTGACTATTTAAGTCGTCCCACTGTCCTATGTTATAATTGTATGTCTTTGGACAACGTAAAGAAATGTGATTGTTACTTTATGACCTTTCCATTTCATTTTTTTTTTTTTCAGGAAAAATTGTAGTGTACTTCTTTTTTATTTTATGAATCCTTATTTGGACCGGTTCCTCCATTTTCTGTATGTGAGTCTTGATACTTGTGATTGTTTCCTTTGACTCTACTAAATATCTTTACCTTTCCACGAGAAGGGAAGACACCGGTAGCGACTTCGCGGTCGTGGGTTTTACTTTAAGTCAGGGAAACACTGAGGACTGGTTTCGTTCTTAGCTTTTTCCGTAAAGTTACACGGAAGGGTGTAAGCGTCCTTTTAATACAGAAGAGAAAGATTTCTCGATTCTGTATTCATGTTGCAAGCTAGGTACAGGTAGGTTTTCCTACTCCTTCAAGTCCAACATACTCCCGTGATGTTTCCCGTCGTTTAGCCGTTTCTTCAGGTCCAAATGTCCTTCTTTATGTAGTAGATGTAACTTACTTACGTCGTCCTCTTCCGATTACCGTGTTCACAGGCGCACCCGTAAGTGGGGTCGTTCCACCAATAGTGGTCTAATTTGACCTGTTTCTGGTGTTTTTCTAGGAGCTTACATTTCGGTACCATAAAAGTCGAACTGAAATGAGAACACACTCTACTCCCGTTAACACGCCATCAAACTGCGGGTCGTTCTACGACCGTCCGCGACCTCGTCACCGACGTGTCGACCTCGCTGACACTCCTCTATGGGGTGCAGGTTCCCGTGTCCTCTTCGGGGTCGTTCTGACATCCTCCCCGTTTTGACACACATCTTAGTTTGGGGTATGGGCGGTCTCTGCGAGTTTTCTGAGTTTGTTTGGAACATGTGCGGTCCTGGGTCGCTGGGGTGTCTCTGACTCGGTCTTGACACAAGCTCACAGAGGACTCCTCAAGACCCAGTCGTTACCGGACGACGTCCCCGTCCCCGAGACCCACGTCGTCTGGACCCATACCGTATTCGGGAGAACTTCCTCCAGGGGTAATTGAGGTGGCATCTCGGAGGTCTTGAATGTGTCCTGACCCCTTTGTCTGAGAATCTCCCGTGGTAGACTTGGAAGACGTGGTCCTGGGTCCTCTTTCCTCGTCACTGGGGTGTTCTCTGACTGAGTCTGAACGGGTACTCATAGGTCCTCAGAGGGCGCCTCCACACCCAGCCGCCACCGGACGAAGTCCCAACCCCCGTGACTCATATTGTTACACACGTACCCTGGAAAACTTCCTCCAGCGGTAATAGAAGGAATGGGGGTGGTATCAAACCGGGGTCCAGTTTATTGCCTCCTTCGTGTCCCGGTTGGGTAGTTGTCTTTTAACCTAATTTCTAAATGACTCGTACCGGGACGGGTGGTCTTGTTCTGGGTCAAAGGGGGGAGTCAGTCAGAGACGGTAGTCCTTCGAAGGTAATTTCCTCTCTTACAACTTTGACAATAGATATAGGACCTTCAAGGTCGGTAAGAGTTCTGGGTCTTAGTAGTGGAAGTTACAAATTCGTGTTCATCTGTTGTCGGTCCCCGAACGGTCCACCACGTTACCACTTCTCAGGTGGACGGTCGTCCTCTACACCCAAGTTAGCGACCCAACCCTTCTAGGGGACCTCTTCCTTTACCGTTGGGTGAGGTCATAAGAACGGACTTCTTAAGGCACCTGTCTCCTCGGTCCGCTTGATGTCAGACGGTACCCCAGTGTTTCTCAGCCTGTGCTGACTCACCGACTCGTACGACTCGTGCTTCTGTTATCGGTCGTACAGCACGGTCGGACGTCGACTGGGACCTCACGGGCTGGTGAACCTACCCGAAGGTCCTGAAGGCCACAGGGGCACGTGGTAGTGTCATTGCGCTGAGACGTGAAATTTGTTCAAGTGTCTGAGCCCCTCAAATTGTTGTACTTCGTCTCACTTGTCTCTCTCTGGGTGTGGACCTGTGTTGAGTGACTTTCGTGTCCGGTTGTTCTACTTCTGGAACTCCTCGGTCTCTTTCTGAGGTGACGGTCGTGAGTCAGTGTGGTAGTCGGGTGGCGAGTTCTGTTGTCCTTCTCCGTCCTCTGTCACCCGGCACAGGAGCCACGTGACTCTCCTGTGGACAGGTGGATCTTGACCGAGGGTCGTTTTGATAAAAAAATCTATTCCACTTTCGTACATATTCCATTCATTTTGGAGACTCAAGTAATAATTCGTCAAAGGTGACCTTCCTGAAGATTTATTTCAAGGATGATCTCTTTCTTCCTGTTACTAAAGGTTTACTACTGGAACTTATGGTCTACTTACCGACTACATTGACTTTTCGGTGTGACACACTCCTGCGTGTGACCCGGGAAGTGTTCTCGTGCCCCCGGTTTCCCTGGAAGTCCGGGATTTTCGGCGGAGACAACCCTTCTCGACATTGTGTGAAATCTGGAATTTATGAGAATCTCATCAAATTACATTAATGATTTATATTTGTCACATATGCAAAGGTTAGTTTCTTTTTTACGTTGAATTTTACTTGTTTTTGAATGATATAGTTGACTTTTTATTTATCTTCTTTCTAGACTTCTATTTTGACTAACTAGTCTCGTTCTACCGTCTTTGGTGGGTTTTTCCAAGTATTAGTGTCATTTGGACTGTTCTAGTTGTAGGTCAACTTTGTCCTTCCAACCACCCTCCTCGGACATTGGGTCTTGTCGTCGTGGACACTTCTGTTCCATCCGTCTCCGTCCCCAGGTGGCTCCCCGGAGACCTCCGTTCTACGGGTGGGTAAACGACACACTTTACGACCTTCCCGAGACCCCAACCTCTGTCGTCCACACGTCCCAAGAGTGACCTCTTGTCCTTGGTGGTTGGAGTGCCCGTTGGCGTGAGTCGACGAGGTCTGCGGCGTTCCGGGGACACGAGTCTTGTGGACGGAGCAGAGGTGCCCACCTGCTGGTCGTGGTCACTGGCTCCTCCAAGAGTTACGCGTATGTTTCAGTTTCGTTTCTCTTCCCTCGAAGACGTTTACGTTTTCTTTGTCTCTCACGTTCTTCACATCTTTTCCACTCGTTTCGTCCTCAGTCATGAGGATTCCTCTATTCATTCCTTGACACAGGTGACTTGCTCTTGTCATACCCCGACGGGACCTCCGGGTCACCACTCCTGAGGGGACGTCCCCCGTGTCCAAACTAAGGACCAGTCCCTTGATTCTAGGACGTAGAGTACGTCACGTCGTGGGGGTTGGGGGCGGTTTTCTCTTGTCTTATCATAAATTTCCTTGTCAACTTTTCTTTTGTTTAGAATCTTTGATGTACACCATTGGTTTTAATTCTTGTTTCTTCTAACTCTCCAACTCTCTATTTCAACTCTTTTAGAAAAATTTTCTTACTTTTCTGTTCCTCGACCTATTCTATCTTTCTAATTGTCCTCAGGACCTCCGGCCCGAAGGGTCCACCGGTCACCATTTCTTAGACGGTGTGCGTCTCCAGCACCCAAGTTAGGGCCCAGTCCTTCTAGGGCACCTCTTCCTTTACCGTCGGGTAAGGTCACAAGAACGGACCTTTTAAGGTACTTGTCTCCTCGGACCGTTCGATGTTAGACGGTACCCCAACGTTTCCCAGCCTGTGCTGGCTCATTGACTCGTACGTCCTTCCTTCTGCCCGCCTCTTTGGCTTTGTCACCCTTACTTCAATAGTCCCTTTGCTAGAATTGAAAAAGGAGTCTTGGCTCTCTGTGCTTTGTGGTTCCGATGTCGTCGAGGGTCACGGGCGGTGTTCGTCGTCTCCTTCTGTGTGGCTCCGAGCCGCACCTCTCTTCTGTCGCAACCACTCGTCTGACGTGCCTCGGAGACGTCGTGGGCCTCCGGTCCCTGTCGGCGCGTCGAGAGACTGTCGGCGTTGACCTCCGCGAAGGGGTGGACGTCCGAGTGTGTGTATCAGCCCTCAGGTCCCGCGCCGGTGTCACAGAGGTCTACCCGTCTGAGTACGGGAAAAAAAGTGACGACAACTACTTCAAAAAACGTCCTCCGATGTTTTTGTTCTAGGGTCTGTATCCCCGTCTCTCCCCTCTACCCTTCGCCACCCTCCTCCCCAGGTCCCACCCCCAGGGTCCTCTGTCTTGAATAATGATCCCGAAGGGACTCTCGAATCAACCATTTCTTAGGTGGACGTTACGTCCTCTGGGGCCAAGTTAAGGACCCGGCCCTTCTAGTGGTCTCTTCCCTTCCCGGTGGGTGAGGTCCTAAGAACCCGAAGAGACCACCGAGTGGACCAATTCTTAGACGGACGTTTCACCCTCTGGACCCAAGTTAGGGACCCAACCCTTCTAGGGGACCTCTTCCCTTTCCGACAGGTGAGGTCATAAGACCGGACCTCTTAAGGTGTCTGATATGTCAGGTGTCCCAACGTTTCTCAGTCTGTGAAAAGTCCTCTGCCCTTCCCCCACCCCCATCGGGTTCTTTACCTTTGGTGACGTCTGTCTCCGGTCCCGTCCCTTTCGCGGTCCCTACTCCTCCTCGAGGTCTGGACCTTGACTCAAGAGGGAGCTCGGACGCCGGTCCTGGGGACGAAAGGAGGGTGTGTCCTACGGGGGCTGTCGTGACCCTCGGGGTCGGTGTCCGAGGAGATTCGAGGTCGCCCGGACCCACGTCTCCTCCCCCGGAGAACTCTGTCTCTGGATGCTCGATTTTCTTTTCGTGGACGGGGTGGACCATGACACTCTGCTGGGCGGATGTCGAGGACCTCGGAGTCCGTCTGTCGCCTCACCGGAGTCGTCCTGCGGGGTGTCCAGTGCGCGGGGACCCGGGGTGTCTGGGTCTAGAGGGGGCTGAGACGACTCTGACCCGGAACTCCCGTGTCTGAGGCACGCAGGTCGACGCCCCTGGAGCCGACGAGCGAGCCCCCGTGTACCTGGGTGGGTGGGTGGTCCCTCTCTGTCCGACCCTACCGTGAGCCGGTGGGAGGACAGATAAGTCCACTTCTCCACGGCCCCCACCCCCGCCACAGGGATGGGCCACGACCCTGTCTCACACCCTCAACCCCCCTGTCCGGTGTGCACCCTGTCGGTCCGGTCCCCGCGGACGGTCCTCCCCCCTGCGAAGTCTCGTTTTGCCGGCCCGCAGGCGGTGGAGGACACACTACTGCGTCTTTTGTGAAGTAACATGTTTTGAGGGGTTATCCGAAATTACCACCTTTTTTTGATGTTTCAGTCAGGGTCGCTCCGTCCCCTCCATGAGGAAATCTTGAGTTTCAGAAGCGGGCGGTACAGTTCGTGGGTCCACTTAAAGAGGGAGACCCAGAACATCTGGAAGAGGTGTCCGTGGAGTTTGAAGAATGTGAACGGGTCTCCTCTCCCCCAAGAGCCCCCGGTCCGTGCCTCCGGTCCTGCGGTCCGATGGACTGGACGAGGACCGTGCCGGTAGCTCCCGACTCCCTGGCCCTACCCCCCGGCGTCACATGGGCCCCGTCGGGTCCACCGGAGGTTCATGCCGTGGACCCTTTGCGAGTGCCCCGTGTGTCCGCTGGGTCGGTGGTGTGGGAACACCCACCCTGTCGAGTCCCAGGAAGGTGTCGGGGTCTCGGGAGTCTCTCCTGGCTACTGGTCCAAACCGTAGTCTGTGAGATCGACCAGTCCAGGGCAGTGTCCTTTCTGGACACGACTGGGGTCCCGGGACCCCTGACTTGACCCCGGTGAGCCCCCAGGTCAGGGAGGAGGTCCAGTGCGTGGTCCACTGTGGCTGGGCCCCCAGATCCATCAACTCCAACCTCCACGGGTCCCGGTGGACGAATGAGAGGAGGAGCAGACACCGGACGCACGAGTGAGAGTCGTCGACGAGGAGGTCGAAGAGGTCGTCGACGGGGGAGAAGAGGTCCTTCGATCGTCTTCCCCCTCCCCGGCCGGGGGCCCGACCGTAGCGGGGTGAGACGAGTCCCGGGATGTTCGGGTCACAACCCCCTCCCGAGTGACACGGGGTGCCGGGAGGTGGTAGAGGTCCCACTCGGGGTGCTCTGGCCCTGAGTCCTTCTGGTGGGAGTCCTGTCTCACCCCTGGCAGGTAGGTCCGGACTGCCGTGTCCTTCACTTCATGTTTCGTGTGTTTCCGGTCTTCGTGTGTCTTTTCCCCCGTCTCCTGTCCTAGTTTACAGACACTCGCCGAGTCACGGATGAGGGTGGTGGAATCTCTTTTCGACTGCGTAGCTTCGTCCTCCGTCGAGAGTGGGGGTGTCCGGTCAGGACTCGGTACGTGCGTCGCGGAGTGTCTACCACCCCCGTCTGTGCGTTATGGGTGTGCGTGAAGTTGGGGCCCGGAACAGGGTCCCTGAGTCCGGGTTTAGGTGGACCTGGGTACACCTTCCTGGCACGCACCCCTTGTGGGGGTGGTTCCGGGCCCGCCGGGGTAGTCTACGACGGCACCCTGGGTTCTGTCACGGACAGGGTCCGACACCTACCCCACCCGACGTCTGGGTCTGCGTGATACACCGTCGACGGTCTCCGGTTGTCCGTCGACGACTACGGTGATTCTCCCGACCATCCGCCCCATGTGTTCACAGCACCTTCTGTGCTCCAGACGGTCGTCGACGGGCTTCTCGGAGCGAAAGGTGACTTGTCTTGTGGGAGGCTGGGTTGTCGACCACGAGTGAGCGTGGGGCACTGACGTTCACGGGACGCGTGGACTCCTGTGGAAGCACGATATTTCGTCGGTGCCGCCGCCCTGTTTTCCCCGTGGCGGTCTTTGTTCCCGTGCCTGCCCTTGGTGCCCGCCGTCCCGGGTCGCCCCACCCGACCGAGGACCCCCTGTGGTGATTCGTGACTGGGTTGTCCCTGTGTCCGTTTCGGTGGTGGGCCACTAAATTTTGACGGGTGTTTCTTGCCGGGCTCGGGCCTCCGGAAGTGAGCACTTGAGACGACGACGACGATTCAACGAAGTCAGTACAGGTTGACACACACTGGGGTATCTGCCGTCGGGTGGTCCGAGGGGGCAGGGACCCTAAGAGGTCCGTTCTTGTGCTCACCCAACGGTAAAGGAAGAGGTCACGCACTTTCACTTCAGTGAGTCAGTACAGACCGAGAATCGCTGGGGTACCTGACGTCGGATGGTCCGAGGAGGTAGGTACCCTAAAAGGTCCGTTCTTGTGACCTCACCCCACGGTAACGGAAGAGGACCACTTGAGATGGCTCATCGATTTCTTCTTAATTGAGGTGGTTGAGAGTGTTTACCAGTGGCTGCTCGTCTCTCGTCTCTCTCCTGTTGAAGGGTTCGGGGAGGTTCTGGCCACAGAGGGGTTGTGACCCGGTCCCCGACCCCCGACAGACTCCACCGACGTGGAGTCTTGGGACACTTGCTCGGGGACTTCCTGTCCTGGTGCGTCGGGCCGCGAAGAGGGGACGTGAAGACGCGAAGACATGGAGACCCGTGTTTACATCACACACGATTTAGCGGTTCATACTGGTCTTTTCTGGTGGTCCCTTGACCCTTCCCTTTTCTTCCAAGTCGGACTGAGTCCAACATCCCCCGTCCCCCCTGGACGACAGGGGAGCCCTACACACCAGTCGGGTACGGAGGACGTCGAGACAGAACCGGAGCCGGTGGACGACGAGGAAGCGGAGATAGAGGTCCCCTTGTCCCCGGGTCAGCCCCGGTGAGAACGGGGTGGACCAGGTGGGGTCTCTGGTCGCAGGTATCGGACAGCCAGGGTGCGGGACTTTCCCACGGGTAGGCGGGTCAGTCCCACGGTCTCGTGAGCGGACTAGTCAGTGAGACACCGGTCGCCTGTCCCACTCCGGTTCCCCGGGGTCTGTGTGTCCGACGAGGGGGTCTGGGCCGGGGACGAGGTGACTGGAGGAAGGACCTGGTCTCCGGGAAGGTGTGGTGATCCGACGTGTCCGTCGCAGACCGGGGGTGGCTCGGTCGAGAGGGGATGACCGTCGGGACTCACAGGACTCGTGGAGGCTCCCGGTGTGTCGGGGTCCCGCCCACCCCCCGACGTGCCGGTGGGAGTCTCCGGGAGACGTCATGAGGGGCGCGTGGACCCTGACTTCGTAGACGTGACTGAACAGTTTCCAGAACCCGCAACACGTGACTACCGACGTCTCTTTCCGTGTGGGGCCAAACGAGCCAACATTCTGTCTTCAAACCGTCGATACGACAGAAGTCGACCTTTTGCCCCCAGTCCTTCACCGTCGGTCCTGGCGGGTTCAATCGCACACGGGTCCCTCGGGCGGGGGATGTTCCCGGAACGTCCACCCTGAGTCTTCCTGGACCCGGGTTCCGGAATGTCGTCCCCGGAGAGGTCTGGGGTGGAGGTGCTCTCAACCCTACTCCCCGGGTCTCTCCGGTCTCGCGAACCTGTCACCCCGTCGTCCCCGCCTCCGTCGTCCTTCTCCCAAGGGTGTGGGGTCCCCCGGTACGCCTCGACCCCCCACGGAGTTCGGGTTGAGACCCCCTCGTCTGCCCTCTGGTCCGTCCCCCTGACACCCCCCGAGCCAGTCCCCGGGGACTGGGTAAGGGAGACCGGTTCGGTCGATGTGAGGTGGAGTCGGTGACTGGTGTGCCGAGAGGATGGTCGGGTCGTCGGTCCGTGGTCGTGTGCTCGTCCGTGGGACAGGGGTGTGTCTGTCGACGAGTGGAGCCCCGTCACGAACGTCGACGGGGATGTCGTACTGTGACCGCAACATCCAGGCCTTGTGGGACCGGCAGTCCGGTAGGGAGCCCAGGACGTCCACGGACAAGCCCGACCGTCAGACTTCCACCCCCCTTCCACCCCGAGTCGTACACCGAAGGAACCCCTGTCAGAGTGTCGCGAGGAGGACCCGGGACAGGGCGGAGGGCCCACCCTGCCTCGGCGGTCAGTCTGTCTTCCGGGAGCCGGAAACACACGTTCTCTTCCACGGCCGGTCACGAGTGCGAGTGGGGGGAGTAGTCTGGTCGGTAACCCAGTGGGGCAGTCGTGGCGAATACCAGTCGGACAGTTTCTCGAGGAGGGTCCCGGAAACAACAGGTACTTGTCGACGTCCAAGGCCATATGCATGTCGCCTCCTTTCTGCGGCAATGGCTCCGCGGGAGTAGGGGTCCGTCCTTCCTCGGAGGACTCCTACTCGTCTCAGTTTGCTCCCGGGGTCTACCTGTAGACACGTTGCCCAGGGCCGAAGAGGGTCTCGTCCGTCTCGGAACACCCCAACACGCGACTTACAGTTCCGACGAGATCGGTCCGACCGCGGTGGGGACAGGGGCGTGTAGGTGTCCACCGGGGTACAGGTGTCAGTGTGAGCAGACTACTGTGTCCCGCGGGTCCCTACAGGCACCGGGGAACCGGGGTAAGGGAAGTGGGAGCGAAGGGAGGGGTAGGACTCACTCGTACTTGTGGGAGGAGGACACAGAGGTCGGTCGGGGCGTGACGCACACAGGGTGTCCCGACCTGTGGACCGTCGTTCGAGGGCTCACTGGTCCTACCGGGCGCAGGGGACTGGGCCAGTCACGGACTCCTCTCCCGGGTCGGGAGCGGGAGACGGGCACACATACGTGTTTCCGTACCGGCGGTCCTTCGCCGTAAGCGGCGAGTGTCGGGCTAAGGTCGGAGGTCTGGGCAAATGCTCCAGTCCTCTCGGCGACCGGAGACCCACGTCGACCTTTACGAGGTGCACCTCCCTCGTCGTCGGTGGTACAGGCGGCGGGAGGAGGGGCAAGGGTCGACGCCTGGGGGTAGTCCCGTACCGCGTGCACGGGAACCCCTGTGTGGTGTCTACCCGTGTGCGGGTGGGGAGGTGGCCGGGTCCCGTGACCGAGTCTTGTGTCTTCCGGGCGACAGGTGGGGGTAGGTAGATTGGGTCGGAAACGGTGGTTGGTCTCGTGGTACTCTTCAGGTCCCCTCCGAGCCCTGGTGGGCGTGGAACAGCTACTTCATTTCCCGGTGTCGCGTGACAGAACAGGAGTAGAGATCTCTACAGGTCCGCCAGGCCATGACCCTTGCCTAGAGCGGGTGTTGGGGAAAGTTCACGACTCGGTGGAACATGAAGGGGGTCAGAGAGAGGGGGATTTTTTTCCTCGTTCCTCGGGGGAAGTTTGTCCCTTGACGACTGAGAGGAGGACCCGGGGGAGAATTGGACGAGGTGAGTCCCGTCCGTTCGTTTGAGGTTTGAGTCAATTTCTGCCGTATTTTGAATTTAAGGAATAAAAAATTCTGGTTACCGGTGACCTGTGTGACACTAAGGTTTTGACCGGTCAATTGCGGATGCTAGAGTCCCTGAGGGACGGATTCACCGGGTCGATCCGGCCCCTTTCGTTCCAGTGTGGGCCGCGTGGAAGTCGAACCTCGGTCCCAAGTCGCACTGCATGAACTACTCCAAGACGTGCAAGAGGCAGGTACGGTGGTTGGAGTACTGACACGCCTGTGTGGGCCGGAGGAAGGTGGCCCCCGGCCGACCCCCGAGCCCATGACGTCTCAGGGACGTCTTCCTCTCGTTGGATTTGGGTTACTAGTCCTGGGGCTGTGTGGTCGGTCTGCGGGAGTAGAGGGTGCCGGCACTCGTGGTGATCACGATTCAGACAGAGTCTCGGCAGAGTAGTGGGTTCGGTACGGGAACACGGTGGTGGGGACCGGGAGTCGAGGACGGGCACTGTCCAAGGAAGTCTCGACGGGGTTCCCACTTGGGGCACACAACGCTCGGCACCGTCGACGTTCCCAGTGTCCGCCGGCACGTGAGGACTGTCCGGACCCGAGGGTCCCACGTGGACGGCCGGGCCGAGCCGACACTGGAGGCGTCGTCGTCCTGTCCTCGAGGACGTGCGGACAGTGGTGAACTTGGTACCTTTTGACAAGTTTCATGTGTCTACACGTGAGGCTCACCTCATTTTAGAGTTCGCACCCCGTCCCACTGCTCCCGACCTAGTCGTTTGTCGTGGGCCCGACGACACCTGTGTAAGGAGACGTCCCTTCCACGAGAGGTCAGGTGGGGTGCCTCGGACCTCACTACCATCCTGTGGGCCGTAGCCCGGGGGAGGGTCCACTCTTTCACTCTCAACGAGTCAGGACAGACTGAGAAACACTGGGGTACCTGATAAGTCAGGGACCTTAAGAGGTCCGGTCTTATGACCTCACCCACCGGAAAGGCAAGAGGTCCCCTAGAAGGGTTGGGTCCCTGACTTGGGTCCAGAGGACGTAACGTCCGCCTAAGAAATGATAGACTCGGTGGTCTCTTCGGGTTCTTAGGACCTCACCCATCGGATAGGGAAGAGGTGACCTAGAAGGGTTGGGTCCTTAGTTTGGCCCCAGAGGACGTAACGTCCGTCTAAGAAATGGTCGACTCGGTGGTCCCTTCGGGGGAGGGTCCACTCGCCGCCCCGGTGTCCGTGGACGACGTCAACTACTGGTGCAGGAGGCCGTCCTGGGAGGAGAAGTCGGAGAGGTAGAACCCCACCAGCGGGGTCGGAGCCTGACTGGTCCCCGAGTCAGAACTTTGACGGTTAGAAGAGCGCCACGGGTAGATTCTATGTCATCGGTTTGAGAACGACTTCAAAAAGGAAGAGAAGAAACTCGAAGACGTAATTATATTGTGGTACAGTCGAAATCACCACTTCTCTGTCCTACGAACGGTGCACTCGTCCTCATCAGTCTCGGGGAAGTGACGACGTCGTCGGACCCGTCGGATCACTCCTTCGTCCGGGTCGTGTCCCGCGCCGGCACTGCCGGGCGACAGTGGCGCTCACCCTTCGTGGCCGGGTGACCAGGAGTACCGTCCCAGCGACGAGGTGCACGAGGTCCATCTGTGTCGTGAAGGATTTATGCAGGTCCAATCCCCGTGTATCGAGTTTTAGTCGACTCTTATTGTCTCGCCTTAGTTTCAGGGGAAGTGGTGAGAGAGAACCCCGAGTAGATCTTTTGAGGGAGTCCTCGTAAAAAACACTCTCCTCCCCAGCAAAAGACATGGTGGTCGACGGAGGGTGTACTCTGGGGTCTTCGGGTTCGGCCTGACTCGGGGCCCCGTCGGACTGGACGAAGAGGGGGGACCTGTCTCGGAAGACCCTTCGTCAGAACAGGTGTCTCACAGACACCCAGAGGCACTTCAGTGTGGACAGGTCCACGAACTGCTGGACGGAGAGAAGACGACAGTAAAGGATTACTTTGGTATATGAGGGTAGTAGATTGCGTCCGTTCCCAGTGTGTCCGTCGCCCCTGGGAGGGGGAGACACCGCCCCCAGGGTGAGGTGTCCCTTAACACTGCAGGGTCTTCGTCCTCCTTGGTTCCGGTGGGACTGGTCGTCGGAGGCGTTGACAGGGAGGGGGTTCTCTCGGGGAAGTCCATCGACGGGTCCGCACATCCGTCACTCGACTCCACGGTCTCGAAGGGGGGTCACCGGGACTCAACCCGGTACGCCGACGTAGACTTCTTGCCAGGGGTGGTTGATGGCACACCTGACGTGTCGTGACTACCCGGGAAGTGAGTGATACTCACACCCGCCGGACGGTGGGATGTTCACCACCCTTGTGCGTGCACGAACCGTCGGGGATTAAGTCGGTGTGTGTGTGTGTGTGTCGGGCACCGGGTCGGTAGGGGATCCATGGACACCTCTTCCCCACGTGCCGGGGTCTCACGGGACACTTCGTGGGTCCACGGGTCGTCGGTCTTTTCCGTGTGTTCACCGGGGTCCCAGACCGGACCTCGTCGGCCTTCCCGGGTCCACGTGTCAGGTGTCCGTCTCGGTTCCACCCACGTCCACACGTGTCTGGGTGGGTCGTGGAATAGAAGTTTCTCGAAGGGTTGTTCACAAAGACAAAGGACTCTTGTGTCTTACGGGGAGACCCGGGGGGTGTTGGAGGGAAAGGGTTCGGACCGAGACGGACGGGGACATCCCCGTCGTCTCTCGTCTTCCACTCGGTCGCAGACTGTCCGGCTCCGGCACCGATGCATCTCTCATGGAAGGCGGTCAGTGACTTCTTCAACAGACCCTTCTGAAGAAAACAACATATAAGTACGACGTTGTAAAAGGGTATTTTGCGTCGTCGGAGGAGAACGTTGGAGGAGACGACGATTCGAGTCGTAATTCCCGAAGGGACCTCTGCACCCTTCTATACGCCTAAATCCCCCGACCGGGAGTGGGACGTCGTGTGTCGTAGGACGGGAAATTTAGTGAGAAACAATGTGTGTAACACGACATAGTGCAATATTTGAGCGGTTCTGGTTCCTCGAGACTAAAAATTTTAAGGCTTCGTGTACGAGTTAAATTCTTCTGTTGGTGTGGACTCGTAGGACCCCGTGCACGGTCCGGGGACGTCTTCCGTCGGTGTATATGATGCAAACAGGACGAAATTACTAAATGACTCTTCGCTTTTCGTCTCCTCTTTTCCTTTCTATATTCGTAGACTTACGTCTCAAGGTTTCTTATCGTTCCTCTCTATTCTTTCGGAAGGAGTCGCTAGTTACGTTTCTTTATCACCTTTTGTTATCTTACCCTTTCTGATCTCTAGAGAAGTTCTTTTAATCTCTATGGTTCCCTTGTAAAGTTGTAAAGTACGTTTCTACCCGAGCTATTTCCTGTCTTTACCATACCTGGATTGTCTTCGTCTTCTATAATTCTTCTCCACCGTTCTTGTGTGTCCTCTTGACATGTTTATTCTCGAAGTGTTGGGTCTATTAGTACTACCACACTAGTGAGTAGATCTCGGTCTGTAGGACCTTACACTTCAGTTATCCTTCGTAGTGATGTTTGTTTCGACCACCTCCACTACCTTAAGGTCACCTCGATAAAGTTTTGGACTTTCTCCTACGACACTTTCCCGACGTGAGTTATACGGTCGTGTAAACCTTTTGAGTCGTCACCGGTGTCCTGACGTTTTCCAGTCAAAAGAAAGGTTAGGGTTTCTTTCCGTTACGGTTTCTTACGAGTTTGATGGCGTGTTAACGTGAGTAGAGTGTGCGATCATTTCATTACGAGTTTTAAGAGGTTCGGTCCGAAGTCGTTATGAACTTGACACTTGAAGGTCTACAAGTTCGACCAAAATCTCTTCCGTCTCCTTGGTCTCTAGTTTAACGGTTGTAGGTGACCTAGTACCTTTTTCGTTCTCTCAAGGTCTTTTTGTAGAGAAAGACGAAATAACTGATACGGTTTCGGAAACTGACACACCTAGGGTTATTTGACACCTTTTAAGACTTTCTCTACCCTTATGGTCTGGTGGACTGGACGGAGAACTCTTTAGACATA
>SJYO01049755.1:65060034-65119228 GCA_006410555.1 Capra ibex
CTTGACCTGTACCTTGTTGTCTGACCAAGGTTTATCCTTTTCCTCATGTAGTTCCGACATATAACAGTGGGACGAATAAATTGAATATGTGTCTCATGTAGTACTCTTTGTGACCCGACCTTCTTCGTGTTCGCCCTTAGTTCTAACGGTCCTCTTTATAGTTATTGGAGTCTATACGTCTACTGTGGTGGGAATACCGTCTTTCACTTCTCCTTGATTTTTCGGAGGACTACTTTCACTTTCTCCTCTCATTTTTTCAACCGAATTTCGAGTTGTAAGTCTTTTGCTTCTAGTACCGTAGACCAGGGTAGTGAAGTGCCGTTTATCTACCCCTTTGTCACCTTTGTCACTATCTGAAATAAAACCCCCCGAGGTTTTAGTGACGTCTACAACTAACGTCGGTACTTTAATTTTCTGCGAACGAGGAACCTTCCTTTCAATACTGGTTGGATCTATCGTATAATTTTTCGTCTCTGTAATGAAACGGTTGTTTCTAGGTAGATCAGTTCCGATACCAAAAAGGTCACCAGTGCATACCTACACTCTCAACCTGACACTTCTTTCGACTCGTGGCTTCTTAACTACGAAAACTTGACACCACGACCTCTTCTGAGAACTCTCAGGGAACCTGACGTTCCTCCAGTCTGGTCAGGTAGGATTTCCTCTAGTCAGGACCCACAAGTAACCTTCCTGACTACGATTTCGACTTTGAGGTCATGAAACCGGTGCAATACGCTTCTCAACTGAGTAACCTTTTCTGGGACTACGACCCTCCCTAACCCCCGTCCTCCTCTTCCCCTACTGGCTCCTACTCTACCCACCTACCGTAGTGGCTGAGCTACCTGTACTCAAACTCACTTGAGGCCCTCAACCACTACCTGTCCCTCCGGACCGTACGACACCAAGTACCCCAGAGTTTCTCAGCCTGTGCTGACTCGCTGACTTGACTTGACTTGACTTGATAAATGAAACGACAATGCCAGTGCAGCTTCAAATGTCTAGTTGTTGTGGACTTCACACTCCTACGTATAGTGGTGAATTGTCTTCGTTTTGATTTCAATTCCGAAGTCTCGTCTGCACACTAATTGACATCGTCGACGTTGGAAATTTGTGGAAGGGGACAAACGGGTCACTGAAGGTTGTAAAATGAGGTTCGCGCCCATGATCCCTGTCGAGTCACCTCTTCTCCCAGGTCGAGTCCTCGCACTTCCGGTCACGCCTCTCCCGGAAGTGGTGTCTCAAGAGAGGCGACAACACGCAAACTCTTGAAAATAGTGTCTTGTAACCTTTTTTTTTATGTGTAATCAAACTATCGTTCTTCTTCTGTCAGTACTATTTTCTTGTGTCAAGAAGGGGTTTGATCGAAGACTCCTTTTCCACTTCTTCTGTCTTGGTCTACTCGACGGTTCCGGGTTCCCCGAGTCAATGACGGGGTGATCGTAGGGGGCGGGGTGCCGACCCGGCGGGTCCACAGGAATTCCCCGTCTCGACCAAGACTGTCGGTGCCTTAGATCAGATCGAGTCCTTTTGTCTAAGATTTGGCTTTGGATGTAGTTGCCTCAACGTCCCCAGTTCCTTTTCTGCGCCGAAGCACACACGACCGACTCGCAGGGGGTCGTCCTTGGGCCCCCAGTGGTGCCCCAGTGGTCCGGGGCAGGTGAAGTGCGGAGGGCCCGAGAAGAGGAGAAGGGAGGACCTCCTGTGTGCTCTTGCAAACGTGTGAGAGTGACGCGTGTCCGGGAGGAGCGTCGGGCCATCTGAGGTGGGGGCCGACTTGGTCCGCTCCCCGGTCCAGAGGGACGACCCCCGCCCCGCGGCGCTACCTGGGCCGGGTCGGAGTCCGGTGCGGGGAGCAATTTGCTGGGTGGCGTAGAGGGCCCGGGTCTTCCTCCTCAGGGCCCCCGATCAGGTTGGGTGAGCCCGTTTCAACTGTTGGCGTTAAAAAAGAACCTTACGTAGATGAGTCCCACGAGGTCGCTTCCCTGGTGATGTCGGGACGGTTCGAAGTGTGAGCTCGGAGTGGGGAGACGAGGGGTCTGCGAGGGAGGGGCGGGGGTCGTCCCGGGCTCGGCTCTCCGTGTGAGAAATGACCGACGCCACCCTTACATCACTGCCATGAACTCGGTGTCGTCCCCGGTGCACCTAGTGGGAGTCACTCTGTGTTGGGACCTTCGTGATCCGATTCTCTCGAGGTTGTCCTCGAGGACTCACGTCGCGGTACGTCCACACTTGGGTGGGACGAGAGACCTTTCCACCATAAAGTACGTCTCCTCTTCGGGTGGCGGGAGGGAGATGAGGTGTGGGGCAGTGTTGAGTGGGGGGCACACTGGTATCCCGGAGACACGTGTAGGGGGTCCTTTCTCGGACCCTCGTGGCGCCCGTCTTCCTTCGGAGTCGAGCCTCGTGTTGCCGGTGATCCCCCTGACGAGCGTGCAATACACGGGTGCTAGTCTTACTTACCTGACTTCGAGGACCTTTGGTTCTTTGACCCTCAGGTCACGCTGCTCTCCGGGCACAGTCTCGTGTGGGTAATCCAAGTTTTGGTGTGATGCCACGACTCCGGTGCGTGTCGATGTACTCGTTGTCTAGAATGGTTTCGCCTTGCCTCCTTCTTTGGCGGTTTCCCCGGGGGGACCCCTCGTTCCCACTCTTCCCCCCGACGTGGGGGTCCGTTCAGGCCTTTGTAGTGCGCGACGTAGACGCCGGATTCTAGTGGAAGCCCCCTTGAGTCCTGGTGCACGTGGGAGGCGACGCGAGGGCGGGACGGGTCGTCGTCTCCAGTCCCCAGACCCTCCTCGGCCCTGCGGGGGAGGGACGCGGAAGCGGGCGCCAGAAGGGAGTGGAGTGGCCAAGCCGCCGGCTGGGAGAGACGATCCCGACTTCCGGACCCCCTGCAACCCTGCGTGAGACGAGAGGTCCTCGGCGAGCCCGGCTCGTGTCCCGCCGGACCGGGACCCCCCGCAAGAAGGAGGCGCCCCGCAGAAGGGCCGGGGTGACGCCCGGGTCCGTCCCTTTATGTCGGGGGTGCGCCAGGGAACAGGGGCGGAAGGAGGAGGTGGGACTCGAGAGCCCTGTCGGAGGAATGCGACGCCTGTCCGGGACTTAAGTTCGGCAGGGCGGCTGGGGAGGCAGGGGTCTGTCACCGGCTGTCGGCGTCCTACGCGTGCGCCGGGGCGGTGGGCGGGCGTCGAGGAGGGGTGCCGCCGGATCCTCGTCGTTCCCCGGCGTCCCGAAGTCGCGCACGGGGCGTCGAGGGCTCCCGTGGACCATCCAGGAGGCATTAGTGTGCGAGCGGACGTATGGCCCGGTCTGTACCTCCTCCCCGTGGAGGTACGACAGCCTCCCGGGATGTCCACTTCGACCCAGTCCGTGGCACGTTTGTGGTCGCGGTGGAGGGTCCGCCGGGGCGCGACGTCTGGTCGGGGAGCGACAAGGCGGGGGGAGGGGCGGGGGCGGCACGAGGACTCGGGTGGGAGGACGTGGTGACAGGGACTGTAGGTCACCGACTTCGTGACCACGTCTCGACGTGTCGACGTTCCCGACCAAGAGTCGTAGGTCCGTCGGTACCACCCCCAGTGGGGTTAAAACCTTACTCGCTGCGTGGCGACTGACTTGTGCGTGATCCTGTCGTCGTCGACCACGAGGAATTCCGGTGGAAGACGGTCCACACGAATCTCAGGAACGTATAAAGAGAATGTCAGAAAGATTTTAGTTCATGTAAAACGTGGAAGTCTTAGGACTTCGGTGACATAAAAGTTTAGGTCTGACTTCAAGACATTCACCTTTACACCGTTCTGTTCTTGACATTCTTTAGATTTTCCTTCGTCTTTTTTGTAGACTGCTCTTCGGGTTGTGGAAAAGTACTATTTTCATTTTTTTTTTTTTTAAAGTTCTTTGATCCAACCTCCCTTGGAGGTGGACTCTGTAGGGTGCCGATACACTGTGAGGTTCCACGGAGGCTGGGTTCTAGTCTTGGTCTGGACGATAAGTTGTGTCAGGACCTCCGAGATCCGTCTCGTCCTTTCACTGATTTTATATAGCTTCAAACTCTCCTTCTTCATTTGACAGAAATAAACGTCCACCGTCCTAGAACACATATCTTTTGGTTATTCTAAGATGTTTTTTTCAGTAATCTCGATCATTCAATTAAGTTGTTTCAATACTCCATGTTCTAGTTATGTGCTTTTAGTTAAAAGAAAGAAATATAGACATCACTTATTGAATTCTTCTTTTGATGTTTTGTTGAGATAAGTGTCATCGTGTTTTTTTCCTTTTACGGGTCTTCATTTAAATTGGTTTATACATTTTCTAAACATGTAAAATTTGATATTTTGTATGACTTTCTTTAATTTCTTCTACATTCATTTGGCTTTCAGTAGTATAAACACCTGGCCTTCTGAAGTAAAACGATTCTACAATTATAAGGGGTTTCACTAGGTGTCTATTTTGGATTAGGGGGTAGTTTTCTGACCAAAGAAACGTCTTTAACCGTTGGTTAGGACTTTAAGTACATCTTTATGTTCGATTGGTCTTATCGGTTTTCTTAGAACTTTCTCTTCTTGTTTCAATCTCCTGAATGTAAGGTTGAATTTTTGAATGTTATTTCGTAGTCATTAATTCCGTCGTACCACAACCGTATTTTTATTTGTATGTTTAGTTACGTCATCTTGACTCTTAGTTTTTATTTGGGTATGTGGACACCGGTTAACTAAAAGGTGTCTCACGGTTCTGGTAGGTTATCCTTTTCTTGTCAGAAAAGTTGTTCACGATGACTTGTACGTTTTTTGTTTCCCTGTGTGTTAGGAACGTTCAATTTTACCTAATTTCTGGATTTCGATTTTGTTATTTTGGGATTCCTTTTTTTTTTGTCCAACACTTGGAAGTATTGGGACCTAATCAATTACCAAAGATTTACATAGTTTTCATGTTCGTTTGTTTCTATTCTGTTGATTTCACTTGAGTTTTAAAATTTTGAAGACACGAAGTTTCCTGTGGTAGTTATTTTATTCTCTTAGGTGTCTTTCCCTCTTTTTCAAACGTTTAGTACAGTGACTACTCAGATCACAAGTCTTATACATTTTTCGAGAATGTAGAGTTGGCCTTTTTCTATTTGTCGGGTTGACTTTAGTCTCCGTTTTTGTTGGTCTATGAAGAGGTTTCCCTGTGTTTACCAGTTATACGTACTTTCTACGAGTTGTAGGAATGGGTGGTCCCTTTACGTTTAGTTTGTGGGTGGGTACAGTATTCGGAAGTGGACAGGGAAGTGTCTTCGTTAAGGTGTTTGTCATTGGGACAAAGGTTATGTTCCCTTTGTTCTGAGTCTTTTAGATTGAAGGGGTCTTAGTGAGGCAACCTACGTCGTCTATGAGTGGGGTTCTGGTCGTCGGGGTGAAGTTTTCCGTACTTTGAAGGGTCGTCTTTGCACTGTGTTCGGTGTATACCTACAATTTAGCAAATTTTGGCTAAACTAAAAAATATTATATCAATTAAAGTTGGTTTTATAGAATTTATAACAGTGATATTGTATATTACTCAAGGGACCACCGAGTCTTCCATTTCGTAGACGGATGTTACGCCCTCTGGTTCCAAGCTAGGGACCGACCCCTTCTAGGAGACCTCTTCCTTTACCGTGGGGTGAGGTCGTGAGAACGGACCTTTTAGGGTACCTGCCTCCTCGGACTATCCGATGTCGGGTACCCCAGCGTTTCTCAGCCTGTGCTGACTTGCTGAAGTGTGTGTGTCTTGCATATTATTTGTAATTTTTTATCACTCAAGTGTAAGAAAAAGGATGATAACTTTAGTGGTGCAGAGGCGACCCCGGTCGATGTAGGGCCTACGAGCGTCGGTGCACGCCGCCCTGTCGAGTCCATTACCAACTGTCAGCGTGCAGACGAGGGGACGAGTCACCGACGCATTGGTCCTCGTTCAATGAATTGGAGAGACCTGGAACCACAGGAGTAGACTTTTCACCTCTATCATGGATGGGTAGTCCCGACCTATGTTCGTTACGTCTGTCTTGCTCGCGAAGTATACCCCCGCCAAGAGTGGTCGCAGTGCACTCTGGATGCACAGTCTGGAGAGACCAGAGGTGATGTCGTAAGACCCCATGGGTGGTGTCCGCGTGTCGACCGTCTTTTCCGGTCGTGACTGTCACACTGGAGAAGGGTTCTCGGACTTTCTCCGGACCTCCGAGAGCCCCGTGACCCCGAGGCCCCAGCTCTGTCCAACCCCCGCCACGGGCTGCCGCCCCGCCCCGNCCCGCTCCGCGCCCCCCGCCCCTATGGCAGAGGTGGACGGACGAGGAGGACGGGGGCGGGACGCCCCCGGAGGGGCCCGGACAAGAACGACGAGGGTGGCGTGCAGCGGGGCTGACCGAGGAGGAGCGCCGGAGACGCGACGAGGTCCGGTGCGGCTGCGAAGACAGCGAAGACGACGACGCGCAGGAAGGGGCCGCCGCCCGCCGCAGCCGCGAGTCTCCGCGGGGGGTCGGGACGTGAGGGCGCAGAGGGAAGGAGAGAAAGGCTCCGGGGACGGGGTGGACACAAAAGAAAGGAAGAAGACAGAAAAGACCTTTGATGTGAGGGACTACGTCGGAGCGACGGTCGTGGGGTAGCAAAGCAGGAGAAGAAATTGGAGAGGTCGGGGGCAGAAGGGGGCGGAACTAGAGTGGGCCGTCGGCGAACGAGGGGTGGTTGAGATGGGGTGACAGCCATAGCCGGTCGCAGGGGCGTCCCCTGTCGGGAGACCGGGGGTAGGCGCGCAGACGGGCCGTCGCGCACCGCAGGCACAGAGGCAACGGGCGGGCGCCGGGGCGGGACGACGACGCCGGTGGGCGCGCGGAAGAGAGGGGCGCCGGCGGAGGGAGGGGGCCGAGGAGCAAAGAGTTCGGGAAAGGCGGAAAAGAGAAGGTTAAAAGAGGAAAATAAAAGGAAGGTAAACGAAAGGTGAAAGCGGGGTAGGAAAGGGGCCGAACACAGGTGAGCGAGGCGCAGAGGGAGAGGGTCCCACGCGCCGGCGTCCTGGAAGGGTAGGACCGGCGACCGGCACGAGACGTCTAGGGGCAAAAGTCTCCTGTAGGCCTCTCGTGGTTCCCGGTAGAAGGAGAGCGCGGGTCCCGAAACAGCAGCGGAGTCTTGGAACGCGTCCTCTCTCGTGTGCCTCACCCGGCGAGCGGCGGTCGCGGGACGGGAAGGGGTGTCCCGACGGTCGTCTCCCGTGGGGTGGGTCCGGCACAGGGACGACGGGAACTTCGTTGGAGTCGTCTACCGCACACAGAGTCGGGACCACCGGGAGTAGTCCTCACGCGGGTCCCGCCGCGTGGCGGGGCAGGTGGTTGGTGCTCTCGTCTCTCGTGGGTCCGAGGTGTCTGAGTAGAGTATCTGTAAGGATAATCGTTCCACCTGTTCAGTCTGTCACTCCAGTAAGTGACAGAAGATGAAAGACCGGTGTGACGTCCTCTGGTCTGTGGTGTCTACCTTCGTCACGGGGGACTTCACCTTCGCGTCTCAGGATTGGTGACCTGGAAGTCGCTTCAGGGGTGACAGAAGGATGTGAACGTTCTGACTTGTGGGTTCGTGCCGACGAATCTTTCGACTAGTACTACATTGTGGACTTCTACAGTGGACCGGAAAAAGGGACCTGTCGAAAAGTCAATAAAAAGAAGTGACCGAACGACTAGAGTCGTCTAGATCTTATGTTTTGATCTGTATTTATGTATCTAAGCGACGAGTGAATCTTTCGGGTGGTGAAACTTCTGTCTCCTTTCTAAGTTTTATTGTCCCTCATGTCTCAGAGGGCAGAGAAGTCACCTGAAAAAAGACAAAAAGTGTTACACGAACCTTGGTGCTCGTATAAGTGTAGACGCCCGCCCCCGACTTACTCGTGTTGTCGTCAGACTGTGCCTGTTCGACGACCTTCGGTGCTTGTGGGGACCGTGTGGAGAACGGTTGGCGACGTCTCCTTCGTCGACCGCCCCGGTCGGAACGGGGAGTGACCCGGGTGGAGACGGGACCAGTTATGACTGACGGTCCCTTAGCAGCCGAATCTTCTCGTTAGGAAGTTCTCATTGGAAATCCGTCGTGGAAGTCCTTGTTTTGGGTTTGATTTGCCTCGTTAGTCTATATTACCCGTCTCCGTCCCGTGGGGGAGCCGGCGGTGTGTGTGTGGGGATGTCTCGTCCGGGACGCCCCTGGTCCTTACTCCGACCCTCCATGCCGACAGGGTGATGGTCGACTGACTGGTGGGTTTTGTCGGGTGTGGGTGTTCCTACCGATGAGGTCCTCTACCACTTCCTGCCCCTCCGACCGCACGCCGTCAGGTACCCCGACGTTTCTCAACCTGTGTTAAATCACTGACTTCTTGTTGTCTTTCTTACCGATGTCGTTTTTTCTACCCTTTGTCGTTAGTGACCGTCCCTGTTCCTCTTGAGCTCGAGGAGCATACAACGACCACCCTTACAATTTGACACGTCAGTGGACCCCTTGTCGCACCGTCGAGGACTCGGTCCGTTTGTCGAGGGTGCTCTGGGTCGTTGACGCGAGTTCCGCAAGTTTCGTGACGCACACCTGCCAGTGTCGTCGTCGTAAATGTTGTCGAGTCTCCGCCTTCGTTGGCTTTTGTGGGTGGCTGTCTACTGACCTATGAGTTTTCCGTCATGCAAGTCTGTCTTTTTATAAAAGTCGGTATTTTTACTTCATGACTATGTGTCCGATGTGACACCTACTTAGAGCTTTTATGTAATTCACTTTTTTTCGGTCTGTGTTTTCCTGTTTATGTCATACTGGGTGAACATGTTTTCTGAGCCTTATTCCTTCAGGTATCTTTGTTTTCCGGCTAATCTCCAACAGTCCCCGACCCTCTTCTCCCTTTTCTCACCACACCCCAAAGGGAAACTTCAGTACTTTTTTAAGACCTCAATCACGACTACCAACGGGTTCTGACGCTCACATCGATCACGGCGACCCAACATGCGAGACTTTGCCAATTTCACTTAAAATGTAATTTACGCACAATAGTGCTATTTTCGTTTGTGTTTTCCTTTCAAAGGGTTTAAAAGACTGTAAAAGGTCCTCTCTTTTTCCTTTCGACGTTCTCTTGTGGTCCGTGTCTTCTTCGGGACGGAGACGGGTGGCGTGCCCCGACGCGGAAATACAGACGGGTCTGTTCGTCCCGGGATTTTGAAGTCGTCGTCCACCGGTGAACACTACGGTGTGGCGTTCTTAGGGGTCCACCTCCACGCACCCGACGTCTCGGACGAGTCTCACGCGGGTCCCGAGGGTCACCCGGGCTCTCGGTCCCTGTCTCCTCCCCTTTCTCCCGTCCCCCGCGCTCCGTCGTTGTCGTCGGTCTCTCCCTCACCGGGTGGGGGTGGGGTCGGGTCGTCTGGACTTTCCTGAGTTCGGTTGATGAAGACATGAACCTTCGGTCCGCGAAGTAAGGTTTGACCTTTATGATAATTTTGTTGTCTCGAGCTTGACGGACTAAAGTTTCGAATCTGAGGAAAGTGGCACTTGACTTTGCGTTTAGGACAGTAGTTCGGTGCGTTAACAAAGGTCGTGGTTTCAAAGGTTTTCGTTTTGGATGGGACCAAAAAAGGTAGTCCAAAAAAAGAACCAAAATGACCTGTTTCCCTCGATAAATGTGATGGGAGACTCTGTTCTTTCACCGTCTTTTATCCTACATTTCTTTCCAGCCACTGTTGGCATACGGATTACGGAAAATTTGACAAAAACCAAGATAAGAAACTTCGTCTTAAACCAATGTAACTAACAATGGAACAAATGTTAATAAAGACTGTTCTAAGAAATAAATGTTCCTTTTGGTATTTTTCCTCCTGGTTCCCGTTGACTATCCCGGTCAGAAGTCCAGCCACCGGACTGCACACCCGAGAGTGTCTTGTCCGTCCTCTGACGAAGGGACGTCGTCGAGCGATGGTCAGTGAGACGCCAAGATAACGTAAGAGTTGAAGGCGGGTTCACTCCCGCTTCTGACCTAATTTTCGTCCCTCCCGTCCGGGGTTCGGGTGACGGTTCCGGTCTGAGTCCTGTCTCCACTGCAGTGACGGGGAGGGTGGTATAGGAGGGGAGGACGTGTTTCCTTTCCCTGTGTCTTATTTGGAATGGGTCATAGAAACCTTTACCTCTTCCATAAAAGAAGAAAGTCCATGACGATTCTCAGTATTTTCTGTCTCGAAATGACTCTTGTAAAAGTACAACGCCATTTGCCAATCTTGACAATTTTGTGTTTTCGTTGGTGGTGGTCACACAGGATGTCCACCGGGGACCCTTCTGGTTTGTACTGGAAGTCCTTCACTCGTTCAGTCTAGGTCCGGTGACTCTGCGGGGACCGGTCGCTGAAGGAATCTTGAGTCATTCGTCCACCGTCGGTGCGGTTTCCCGAGGGTCCTCCTTATTGGCTGTTGGGGGGTGGTCCGGGCTAGGGTTCCTGGTCCGTGTTGCGTCTTTCGTCATGCGGAAGACTTCAATCTTTAGTTCCATGAAGTGTTCTTGTGCTTCATGTATAAAATTTTTATAGTTCTACTGTACCTTTACTTCTTTCCGAACACCCAATTTTTTTTTTTCTTATATTGAATGACTTCTGACATTCAAATTTTTACTTTGTAAATTGTCGTTTACTTACTAAGTTTTGACCAGAAAGGGTGTAGAGGACTAAAAAACTGAACCGAGAAAGTGAAAGACAAAGAAACCCAAAAGATCTAAGTAGACCAGTCATAAGAGGGAGAAGAAAATTGCCTCTTTTTTTTTTTACATTACACTTAGGGTTCCCTCCCTTACGTTTCGGTCGTGACTTTACTACTGAGGCCGACCTTCTTCGTACTTGAACTGTCTTCTCCCTGTCCGCGCGGGGAGGCAGAGGGAGGGGTCGGGCTGTCAGAGGAACGAACCATGGTGGACCCGGAGTGGACACACACGTCCGGCGAGGGTAGGATAAAAGGCAACCAGGCCCCTAGTCAATCTGATCCGACAAAGTTCTCGACTCCGTCGAGTAATTGTTTTTAGTGTTAAGTGACTCGTTTCCGGTGAAGACGGGTCTTCGTAAGTCAATGGAGAACTCTCGTTGGAATGGGGAAGTGACTCTTTCCGAAGTTTGGCCTGTGACCTGGTAGAGGGGAACACCGAAGAAATAGACATTAACAGACAGAGGTTGACATTCTTTTGTGTCAACTCTACGGAGTGTCTCCTCGGGTCTACCCGTCGTCCAGTCAGCCACTCCTCCACTCGGACCCGGGTGCACGTCCCCGTCGGATACCAGGCAGTATGGATACCGGCCACCAGGATGACCGGTGCAGATGGAGATTTTGTGTCGTTCTCGATTTACTGCAGGTGGGTGTCGGTTCTCTTCTCGTTCCGGGTGACGAGTCCTGCGGAGGGACTTAGAAAGAGCCCTGAGTGTCGACGTGGTCATCCACGAGCCACAGGACTGTGGTAATGGTCCCTTTGCCAGAGATCCGTCTCAAAGTCAATTGTTCAGGACTCGTAAAGGGACGTAAAATACACAGTAATAGAAATATAAAAATTTGCAGTGTTAACTGGTAGAACTTCCGTTCGTATTGAGGTGACCTTTGTCGGACAAACGGTTAAGAGGTGACCTTTGTCGGGCAAATGGTTAAGACGCACTCATGAATGTCGGAATCTCCGTGGCCGGTTTTCCTTTTCTTTTTTTTACGACAATTGAGCCCCACAAACAATGTTCTACTTACGGTCATCCGTTGTTTCTCTTTCTTCCGTCGACTCTTGAGTCCGTTACGGCACCCACCGAGGTGCTGGACCTACTGGGTTCCCACTTCCACCTCTGAGCCCAGGTCCCGCGGGGGGACGGGGCTCTCCTACACGGGGCTCGTCGCCGGGTCCGGGTAAGGGTGGAGTCGGCGTGTCCGAAGCCCGGGACGTCCGAACACGCGTCTTCCCTCCTGGTCTTCCTTTCGGGGGAGGCCCGGGGTGAGCGGTGCACGAGCGACCCGGTCCTGTCACCCCCGTCATTCCTCGTCGGGTCCCGGTTCCGGAATATCCTCCAGAAGTGGGTTCACACACACTCACACTTATGTAAACACACTTGCCCCCATACGTGGACGTCCAACCCAAACCCCTTCCCGACCACCCGTACCTACACTACCACGGTCTGTGACCCAACCGCTCCACGACAGTCCAATCCCTTCTATTGGTGGGGGAGGACAACGTAAATCTCACACCTTACCTGGTGTCACCCGTTCTGGCGAACGTCCCGTCCCTTAGGACACCGTTGCGACACGGACCAGGGAACCTTCTGTCACCACTCCAACCGGTCGAGTCCCACTACCCGACCCCTGTTCTCCTCAACTCCTACCGTGAGTCCCTAGGTCAAAAGTACAGACGTACCCACCCCACAGGACACTGGGATTTTGGGGTAGTGTCCTTTTTTGTGGATTTTTGTATGGAATCCACTTTTGTCTCCTCGGGCACTATTTGCACGAGGAATAAAATGTTAAACCACCACCAAATTATTGAAGGCCACGGAAACAAACTGCAATAATTTCTAAGGTAAAAGGATGAGAGAATTGTTTACCCGCAATCCATTTATCGACAAAAGGACGAAACCACTTATTACCGGTCTGCCTTCAGAAGGCAGCAGAGATGCTGGAGAGCGACGGTCGGTTCACACACGCCACGTTCGAAACGTATTTCTACCGTAGATTAGATGCTAACGAGGACCCAAACGACCTCGGAGTGCCTCCGACCTGAGTAAAATAAGACTTGCGATGTCCTCGCTATTGGTTGTTTCCTCTGGTACTTCCGTTGTAGATAGTATACGAAGAATTTTTTGGGGTAACAGTCGTAGTCACTGTTACCGTAATGGCGAGTCAGTGACTCTAATTTTTAATCAGTATGCACCTTTTATCTTTGTCCAAAAGTCCCTCTTCCTTCGAAACCAAGGTGACTTAATACGGGGAAAAAACGAACCATTTATTTACTACGTATAAAAGACTACTATATATAAAAGTTCCCTTCGATGTAGATCCACCAGGTCCTAAACCGTATTCTCCGAACAACAGTCAACTGACTCACCCTCCGCCGTTTGTATAAAGTATTTAACATAGGGTTTGTCGGACTGTTGTCCCACAAGTCAACACTGCAGTCTCAATGGAGGTGGGTCTTTGACTCAGAAAGACCTAATCCAGCGTTTCCTTACTCAGAAACCTTACTTCCCACAAAAGGAAGAGGATCCACGGTGTCAGATAGTCTCCGTGTCAGGCAGACGTTTCGTGTGAGCCGACGGGGGAGTGGGTAAATTTGGGACCGATTTGGGTCAGTAGGCAGAAGACCCGTCGGTGTACGGTCACCCCGTGGGGGACGGTCCTTAGGGGTGAGGGACAGGAACCGACAGGGGGAGGAGGGGACGACACTGGAGGTCGTGGGGAGGGACCGGGTGAGAGTAGCTTCTGGAATGAAGGACAGTGGTTGTGTGTCGTCGTCGGGCGTCCCTCGTAGACGCAGGGGGTGGGTGCACACGGGACGGACACTGGGCCCGAGACGGAGGAGGACATGGAGGAGGGTATGGACGCCGAGGGAGGAAATTTCCGGTCGGTCGGAGAGTCGAGAGGGGACTGGGGTGTCGGTGCACAGGGTGGTCAAGAGACACGGGGGTCTCGTCTTGAGGGGTGTGCACGAGTGAAGGACAGGAGACCGAGTGAAAACTAAGAGAGTCTCGTCGGAAAACGGGGGTGTGGGACGACTGTCCTGGGTCGTTCCAGAGGTTACGGGAGGTGGCGGAAGGGACCGGCACAGGGTAACCGGCAGTCGCTGCACCCTGTTCCGGTGTGAGTACCCGCGAGGCACCTCGGGTGGGGAGGGCGGGGTAGGGAGGCCCACCGAGCACCGGGTCGGGACGACCGGGTCGGCTAGGAGGAGAAGGACCGAGGCGGCACTTGCCGGCGCGGTGGACAGGTGCTGATAGGGTCGTGTCCACCGGGACGGACGTCGGGCGGGGGTTGGACCGGAGGTGAGGAGGTCCGGTGTCCTAGGTGGCTCTCCTGACACCCCTCCGGAGTCACCCTTTCTGGACGTTCGTGGAGGTCGGCAGACGGGTCCTAGTCTGGTCATTGGCGGTACGAGACCCGCGGGAGTCGAGCACGACAACATTCCTCCTTTGGTCGAGGGGTCTCCCCGGTCTTTTTACAGACACCTCGGTCCGGTGTTAAGGTCTGATGTTCCTGGAAGGAATCTGGAGTAGGGGGATTTCTCGGTAAGGGGGTCTTCGTGGAAGGAACGAGTTTCTCCGGAGAGGAAGGGCGGGGAGTACGTGGTACACAGGTCCTCCCTCTCTCGCGTCCGTACCGGTTCCTCTCCGTCTCTCGTACGACCCGTGAGCCCGGGACCCGGTCCACGGGGTTTCTTCTTCTGAAAAGTCCTCGAGAGAGACGAGGGTTGTCCAAAAATATCCACGGGAGACGAGTGAAAGGGGGGCGTTTTTACTGAGAGTTAAACGGAAGTTTGTTCTTATTTATACACACAGACAAGGGACTCGGAAACTGTCGGGACTCGACCGGGGCCCTAAACCCGTCCTAACTACCGGGACGGAGTGACCCTCCGGGCCACGTAGAAAATGATTTCCACCAAAGGGTTACTACTTACCGAAAGAGTCCTTGTGTTTTAACAACTAACATAAATGTTTGTTAAGGAAAAAGTGCAGGGCAACTAAGAAGAGGTCGCAGTCAGGGAGCCACTGCGGACGTGTCACTACGTAGCCACCGATAATGGTGGTAACTAATTCCGAAGGACGCCAGGACGCCACGGACCATACGGTAAACAGTGTCTGTTCACCGAGCGTGTGTCGTCATATAGTACGAGAGAAGCCCGAAATACCAATAAATAAGAAGTTAAATACAACGCATGGGAGATTCATCTCCGTGTGTGGTTTTAAGGTTTTAGAATCGTACGGTGTTGTCACTCGTTCATACACTCATTACCTTAAGAAACGGTTAGGACCCGGAGGTCTCGGACTGAGGAGACGGGGAGTAAGACTTTTTTTACGTTTACATTTATTTGTCACAGTCGTGGCCAGGATTAACTCTGAACCCTGGTCTCTCTTTCAGTTACTTTGAAAAGTGGTTCAGTAGACTGAAAGTCGTAGTTTGACTTTCGAGGGTCTGGGTTTAAGACGTCACGGAGTAGTTAGTTTCATTGGACTAGGTCTCGACGAGAGAGACCCAAAGAGACGGGGTGGAGGAGGAGGAGGATCATGTAAAAACCGAGGGAACCCGTAAGGGGTACCTCGTCCTACACACACCTCTTCCACGACCTACGGCACTCCCAGGACCGAGGAGGTCGATGTGTCGGGGACCCAGAACCCGGTCGACCACTGAGAGGTCTACCGGTCTCCGAGTCTTGTCTCGGGTCGAGAGAAGGTTAAGTTTCTACCAAGTGTAACTCTCGGGTAGACCAAACGTACACGTTTCATGGTTAGTCACATTTTAAGACTCGGTCTCGGGTAGTCCCGAACATGACGGTACCTTTTTTTAATTAAAAGAGTGTCAAGACCTCCGTTTCAGGTTCTAGCTCCTCGGTCGGTTAAGTCGAGGACATTTCTGAGAGAAGGACCAAACGTCTGTCGGTGGAAGAGTGACACAGGAGTACACCGACTCTTTCGTTTGAGACCAGAGAGAGAGAAAAATAAAGGAAACCAGGGTGGTATGTCGAACACCTTAGAATCAAGAGGTTGGTCCCTGGTTTGGACCCGGGAACCGTCACTTTTCACCTCTCAGGATTAATACCCGGGCAGTCCCTTGGGGGATCATAGAGAGAAAAATATTTGTGTGATTAGGGTAACACCCCAGGGGTGGGAGTCCAGTCAAGTCAAGTCTGTGAGTCAGTACAGACTGAGAAACTTTGTGGTATCTGACATCGTGTGGTCCGAAGGGACAGGTAGTGTTTGAGGTCCTCGAACGAGTTTGAGTACCAGTATTTCAGTCACTACGGTAGGTTTGTAGAGTAGGTGCCAGCGGGGGGAACAGAAGGACGGAAGTTAGAAAGGGTCGTAGTCCTAGAAAAGGTTACAGTCAAGAAGTTTAGTCCACCGGTTTCATAACCTCAAAGTCGAAGTTGTAATCAGGAAGGTTGCTTGTGGGTCCTGACTAGAGGAAATCCTACCTGACCAACCTAGAGGAACGTCAGGTTCCCTGAGAGTTCTCAGAAGAGGTTGTGGTGTCAAGTTTTCGTAGTTAAGAAGCCGCGAGTCGAAAGAAGTGTCAGGTTGAGAGTGTAGGTATGTACTGAGAACCTTTTTGGTATCGAAACTGATCTACCTGGAAACAACCGTTTCATTACAGAGACGAAAAATTATACGATAGATCCAACCAGTATCGAAAAGAAGGTTCCTCGTTCACAGAAAATTTTTAAAGTACCGACGTCAGTGGTAGACGTCACTAAAACCTCGGGGTTTTTTATTTCAGACAGTGACAAAGGTAACAAATGGGTAGATAAACGGTACTTCACTACCCTGGTCTACGGTACTAGGATCAAAAGACTTACAACTCGGAGTTCGGTTGAAAAAGAGAGAGGAAAAAGTGAGAGTAGTTCTCCGAGAAATCAAGAAGAAGTGAAAGACGGTTTTCCTACCACAGTAGACGTATAGACTCCAATGACTATAAAGAGGACCGTTAGAACTAAGGTCGAATACGAAGAAGGTCGGGTCGCAAAGAGTACTATATGAGACGTATATTCAATTTATTCGTCCCACTGTTGTATGTCGAAACTACAGTAGATTGCGATTAGTGGAGGGTATTCGGGGTGGAGGTTTAGGATAGCGAGATCCTAATATCGAAGTCGTGTCCTGAAACCTTCCCCCTGTTTTAAGTCGGGTATTGTATCAATCGACTTGTAATCGATGGAATGGTTTAATAGATTAATCAGGATTATCTCCACCCAAAAAACCAATTTAAAGAACGTGTCTCCAAAGGTGGAAGACCCCGACTGACCGACGGGGAGGGTCCGTCTAAGACATTGTTATCCCCACCTCGTCCGTCTGTTGTCGTCCAAGACTGTGAGTAGACACGCCTATCTCGGTACTTGCCGAAGGACGGGAGAGGAGTCATCGGTACCCGGAGACTGGAAACATTCGACAAGGTACAGGGAGACAAAAGGTGTCCGGCCCTAGGAGACTCCTCGCCCCCAACCCCCCCCCACAGACGAGAGTCTGCTCAGATCACGGGGAAGGTCGTCAAACAAGATCTGTCTTACACCAGGTGACCTCTTCCCTTGTCGTTTGGTGAAGCCATAAGAACGGAACTCTTGGGGTACTTGTCATACTTTTCCGTTTTTCTATCCTGTGACTCTCCTTGAGGGGTCCACCCCTCCACGGGTTATACGATGACCTCTAGTCACCTCTTTATTGAGGTCTTTCTTACTTCCCTACTTCGGTTTCGTTTTTGTTGTGGGTCGACACCTACACTGACCACTATCTTCGTTCCAGGTTACGACATTTCTTGTTATAACGTATCCTTGGACCTTACAGTCCAGGTACTTAGTTCCGTTAAACCTTCACCAGTTTGTCCTCTACCGTTCTCACTTGCAGTTGTAAGATCCTTAGTCGCTTGATTTTACCTGACCTTACCCTCTTAAATTGAGTCTACTGGTAATATAGATGATCACGTCCGTCGTTAGGGAATCTTCTTTACCTCATCGGTAGTACCAGTTGTTTTCTCAGACTTTACGTCATGAACCTACGTCAGAGTTTTTGTTGTCTTACTAGAGACAAGCAAAGGTTCCATTTGGTAAGTTATAGTGCCAATAGGTTCGGATCCGGGGTTGGTCATTGCGACTTCTTCGACTTCAACTTGCTCAGATACTTCTGGATGTTCTGGAAAATCTTGATTGTGGGTTTTTTATACAGGAAAAGTAATATCCCCTGACCTTACGTTTTCATCCTTCAGTTCTTTGTGGACCTCATTGTCCGTTTAAACCGGAACCTTACGCCTTTCTTCGTCCCATTTCCGATTATCTCAAAACGGTTCTCTTGCGTGACCAGTATCGTTTGTGGGAGAAGGTTGTTGTGTTCTCTTCTGAGATATGCACCTGTAGTGGTCTACCAGTTATGGTTTTAGTCTAACTAATATAAGAAACGTCGGTTTCTTCCTCTTCAGTCGTTTTTAATCTGACCCTCGACTGATACCTAGTCTAGTACTTGAGGAATAACGGTTTAAGTCCGACTTTAACTTCTTTCACCTCTTTTGGTGATCTGGTAAGTCCATACTGGATTTAGTTTAGGGAATGTTCCGTCACTTTCACTCTTTATCTAAATTCCCTGATCTAGACTATCTAACTCACAGACTACTTGATACCTGCCTCCAAGCACTGTAACATGTCCTCTGTCCCTAGTTCTGGTAGGGGTTCTTTTTCTTTACGTTTTATCGTTTTACCGACAGACCCCTCCGGAATGTTTATCGACACTTTTCTTCTCTTCGTTTTTCGTTTCCTTTTTTCCTTTCCATATGGGTAAACTTACGTCTCAAGATTTCTTCTCGTTTCTCTCTATTCTTTTGGAAGGAGTCACTAGTTACCTTTCTTTATCTCCTTTTGTTATCTTACCCTTTCTAATCTCTAGAGAAGTTCTTTTAATCTCTATGGTTCCCTTGTAAAGTACGTTTCTACCCGAGCTATTTCCTGTCTTTACCAGACCTGGATTGTCTTCGTCTTCTATAATTCTTCTCCACCGTTTTTATGTGTCTTCTTTACATGTTTTTTCTAGAAGTACTGGGTCTATTAGTGTTACCACACTAGTGAGTGGATCACGGTCTGTAGGACCTTACACTTCAGTTCACCCTGAATCCTTCGTAGTGATACTTGTTTCGACCACCTCCACTACCTTAAGGTCAACTCGATAAAGTTTAGGATTTTCTCCTACGACACTTTCCCGACGTGAGTTATACGGTCGTGTAAACCTTTTGAGTCGTCACCGGTGTCCTGACCTTTCCAGTCAAAAGTAAGGTTAGGGTTTCTTTCCATTACGGTTTCTTACGAGTTTGATGGCGTGTTAACGTGAGTAGAGTGTGCGATCATTCACTTCACTTCAACGAGTTAGCACAGGCTGAGAAAAACTGGGGTACCTGACGTCGGAGGGTCCGAGGAGGTAGGTACCCTAAAAGATCCGTTCTTATGACCTCACCCAACGGTAAAGGAAGAGGTCCCCTAGAAGGACTGAGTCCCTAACTTGGGTCTAGAGGACGTAACGTCCACCTGCGAAATGGGAGATTCGGTGGTCCCTTCGGGGTTTCACTACGAATTTCAAGAGGTTCGGTCCGAAGTCGTTATGCACTTGGTACTTAAAGGTCTACAAGTTCGACCCAAATCTTTTCCGTCTCCTTGGTCTCTAGTTTAACGGTTGTAGGTGACCTAGTAGTTTTTTCGTTCTCTCAAGGTCTTTTTGTAGATAAAGACGAATAACTGACACGGTTTCGGAAACTGACACACCTAGTGTTATTTGACACCTTTTAAGACTTTCTCTACCCTTATGGTTCGGTGGACTGGACGGAGAACTCTTTGGATATATGTCCAGTCCTTCGTTGTCAATCTTGACCTGTCCCTTCTTGTCTGGTCAAGGTTTATTCTTTTCTTCATGTAGTTCCGACACATAGTAGTGGGACGAATAAATTGAATATACGTCTCATGTAGTACTCTTTGCGACCCGACCTTCTTCGTGTTCGACCTTAGTTCTAACGACCCTCTCTATAGTTATTGGAGTCTATACGTCTACTGTGGTGGGAATACCGTCTTTCACTTCTCCTTGATTTTTCGGAGGACTACTTTCACTTTCTCCTCTCACTTTTTCAACTGAATTTCGAGTCGTGACTCTTTTGATTCTAGTACCGTAGACCAGGGTAGTGAAGTACCGTTTATCTACCCCTTTGACAGTCTGAAATAAAACCCCCCGAGGTTTTAGTGACGTCTACAACTAACGTCGGTACTTTAATTTTCTGCGAATGAGGAACCTTCCTTTCAATACTGGTTGGATCTATCGTATAATTTTTCGTCTCTGTAATGAAACGGTTGTTTCTAGGTAGATCAGTTTCGATACCAAAAAAGGTCACCAGTGCATACCTGCACTCTCAACCTGATATTTCTTTCGACTCACAGCTTCTTAACTATGAAAACTTGACACCACAACCTCTTCTGAGAACTCTCAGGGAACCTGACGTTCCTCTAGGTTGGTCAGGTAGGATTTCCTCTAGTCAGGACCCACAAGTAACCTTCCTGATTACAACTTCGACTTTGAGGTTATGAAACCGGTGGACTACGCTTCTCGACTGAGTAAACTTTTCTGGGACTACGACCCCTTCTAACTTCCGTCCTCCTCTTCCCCTGCTGTCTCCTCCTCTACCAACCTACCGTAGTGGCTGAGTTGCCTGTAACTAAAACCACCTGAGGCCCTCAACCACTACCTGTGCCTCCGGACCACGTGAAGCCAAGTGCCCTAACGTTTCTCAGCCTGTGTTGACTCCCTGACTTGACCTGACTTGACTTGACTTGTAACCAGATAGGAACAAAAGGGGGAAAAGACCCTAGTCGAAACTAGCAAGTGTAAACCCTTGTCTTAGTAGGCAGAAGACGTCTGGTCAAATGGCAGTATTACGAAAGAGTGTCAAACATTAGAGAGGCACAGAACCATTAGCCAGAGAAAAGGAAAGAACTATACCACATAAACACGAAAACACCCCTAGGTTTGGGTAGGACCAACATGACTGTCTGTCTTGGGGTTAATAAAACCCTGTCGTACGTTCCTGTCATGTAAGCGTCGGAGGGTACGTCTGTGTGTTCCGGTTCACTGTTGCAAGCCCCCCTGGACCCCCCTGTAGAACAAAAGGAGGACTACGAAGAAGGAGGGACCTTTGGTCTTTACTCGGGTCCCCTTCATTGGAGCGGAGGTGACACTCCGAGTGCCAGAAACCACCTGTGGGGACGCCTATGTGGAAGACGGTGGTGGGTGGACACTTACCACTGGACCCCTTTTTATTATTTGTAGAGTGAGGGGTCCCGATTCGTTACGTGGGTTAGAATACGTCAGTCTCCGTCTCGGATCGGTTATTTTTAGATGAGGGGGTGGTAGCCCGGAGAACCCCTAATTAGTTGAAAAAAGGGAGTTTGTGAGTCAAAGAAACGATACGTTGACTACAGTCGAAATTTACAAAACAATAAAGGAGGAGGAAAAAAAATTAAACCAATTAAACAAAGTGTATATATACTATAGATATATCATTATTTCAGTGCATTTCAATGTCTTAAAGGAAAACAAGATAAAATGAAAGATCAAAAAAAAAATCTATTGTACGTCAAACATAAGAAAGAAGATTAAGTGTGGAATAAATCTTCATAGAGAAGTAAAGGTTACCAAAGGAAAATAAAACCTACGAAAAACAACAGTTAATGATCTGTAGGTAAGAAGTTTTGTGTTCAAAACCCCAATGAAACAATATCTTCCAAACCTCGAAATGGTCGGAGTCCAGAGATTCTGGACGACTTGGTTCTTCCTTGGAGGAGACCGTGGGGTGGCGGAGGGGTCCCCACTAGCGAATATTGAGACTCGACGTCTAAACCACAACTTAGGGTGTCAAGGCTTCTTGTTCGTAGACGTTGACCTCCAAAAATAAAGAAATGAATAGAGAAGTAAATAAAAACCGACACGACCCAGAGACAACGAAACACGTCCGAAAGAGACCAACATGATCAGTCCCAATGAGAAGGACCGGTCTATGCAGAAAGAGGAACTTCACTGAAAAGAACATTACCTTGTGTCCGAGACCTAGTGCGTCCGAAGTCGTCAACACCACGAATCAACGAAGTACCATACACCGTAGAATGACCTGGTCCCTAGTTTGGACACAGGAGGCGTATCCGTCTGCCCAAGGATCGGTGACGCGGTGGTCCCTTCAGGGTCTGGAGTACGAAGACGTGGACCTTAAGACGAAAGATTGACTCCGGAATAGACGACTGAAGGGGGAGTCGTCCTACTTCGAAGTCGAAGAGAGTGGGTGAAGAAGTGGGAAGGGGAGAGAGGAGGAGGATTGTCTTTGAGGAATAGTACCAGGAGATGGCAGTTCGACGGTCCTGTTGGACTTTATGTGTCGATTCAGTCCAGTATAAGACACAATGTAAAATAAAAGGAGCCTCAATTGTTAATGGAATAAAAAAAAAACAACAATGATAACAAAGTCTACCGGTCCCAATCGGTTTCTCGAATCGAATGTCCTAAATCGAGACCCCTTTCGGTCCTAGACCGAACCGGTAAACCCCTCCCCGGGTCCCGAGACGTGGCTCCGTACCGTCCCTGACACCCCTCTACCAATGATACCTGTTCCGACCTTTAAATAGTCTTGAACTTCTAAACGATACCGATGACGTATACGAGACCACAAGGACGGGGACGAGAGGCCACTCCACTCGGGGTGTACTTTAGACTCACGCAAGGTCTCAACGGTATTGATCTCTTTAATACTTCCCGGACCCCATTGAGACGTCCCTCTCAAGACAAGACCCCCGTCCGACCAGGGCCCTCCATTCAGTCAAGATCTACATCCACCATTTTCATTCTACTAAGACCTTCGTCCAATGGCTCCCCCCAAGACCTCACACCCGGGGTCTCCGCCCAAGGGCTCCTTCCAAGACCTTCGCCAAAGACCTTCACACTGTTACCTGCCGTGGCGTGACCCCGGTGGTCCGGTCTCGGACCCAGGGGCTCGCCTCTGTCTTTTCGCCTGGACTTCCCGACGTGCCCGCGAGCACGGTCCTTTAGGCAATTGTTCGGTAGCGCCCACAAAAGAAGCCTGATCGGGACGCCTCCGGGGCGGTGGGCCGCCCACCTTGGGGCCGACGGGGACCCGACACGCGCCGCGGAACAAAGAGGGAAAAGGCGGACGGCCGCCAACGGTCCCCGCTGGCGTAAGGGGACCCCGAGGCGCCTGTGCTCACCCGTCCCGGACCGAAGCTCTTGGTGGAGGGAGTGCGAGACCAACCGGTCGCGACGACAGGCAGCCTCAGCGGCGCCGGCGGCTAACCCGTCGCCCTTCAAAGCGTGCGAGCCGCCGGACGCGGGGCGGGGAGGACGGCCGCCCCGGTGGTGGGGGTCCTCTCCCGTCACTCCTCAGGGAACGAGGCCCCCAGGGACGCGACCGCTGCCGGAGGTCCGCCTGCGCCGGGCTCGTCGCCCGCCGCTACCAGGGGCTCCTGTCTAGCCTGCCGGGCCCTCGGCCGCTCCTCTCGCGGGCCGACGTTCGCCCGGGGTAGGCGTTCCACCCTCGCGGGCCGCCGGCCGCCGGCCCCCCGCGGCCCTCCACCCAAGGGTTTGGGCCGGCGAGGACAACGGGCGACGGCGCCCGCTCGCGAGCCGACGCCCTAGCCGTGACCAAAGAGCGCGGCGACCTGAGGCCCCGCTTTGCAGCGCATTCCACCCGAATTGCCACCCCTTGACCCCGGGGCACGCCTCGGTCTCGGGCCGGCGACCTGAGGACAGATCACGCAAACCCCCTGGGGAGGGCGCAGCTGGCCTCGTCCAACCTCGCGTTCAGGTCGAACACCAAAGACCCTTGTTGTGAGGTCCTGGGAGAAGAGACCGTCCACGACCTGAGACCAGTCACTGTCGGGCACCGGAAGCACAGACAAGGACCGTACAGTAAGGGGGAAAGGATCGACAAGGGAGAGAGGATCCCGACAAGTCGACACGGGACCGGTGGGTCGAGACACAAACTACCTTGAAAATCGTTGTCCACCGACTACGTGGGCCCATGTCCTTTACCGACCTCCTAAAGGGTCGTCCCACCAAAGAGGGCGGAGCGAAGGGGTGTGGAGACGGGGAAGGACTTTGGGGACTAGGGCGCCCCCGACACCTGACACCTGACAAAGGTCCTGACTTTTCGACACGTTCCTTCCTCCCACCTCTGTACACTCAGACACAGACCCCTCCTAAGCACGAGACCAACGGAGTGGAACGTCGGGCCCTCGGACCGCCAAGGGACCCTCAGTGACTTTCCGAAGGGTCCCAAATACGGTCCGGAACCCGTAGGTGTGTGTGGTCTCAAAAGTCCGGCCACGGTGGTTCGTAACGACGTGGACGTGGACGTGGTCCCTCCCACACTCCGGACCGGGGGGGTTGGTAGAACGTCAGACAATGGTCTGGACGCGACCGGATCAAGGACCGTGGGAATCGGTCAAGACCGGTGACGGGGACGGTAAAGGAGGACCCGAAGACCCCCTAGGTAATCTGGTCACAACGGTCCCGACGTCGTCCCTCCCGCACCCTCTCCGAGCGACGAGAAGAGGTAGTCCACCCCCAAGAAGGTGTGTACGTGCTCGACCGTCTGGGGAAGTGGTGGACCACACCTTTACCCCCACTCGTGGTGGGTCGTGACGTTTAACCCGGTGTCAGCGTGAAGGGTTGTTCAGTACGTCGGTCGGACGCAGGACCTCCCTTGCGACCCCAGTGCTCTGGTACTCCCCACGACCGACGTCCGGAGTCTCCCTTGATACCAGAGGGCGGAAGTTCGTGTAGAGAGGCCCCCGTGCACTGTAGCCTGTGGACTACTCGACACAACTGCCCTGTCAGGGAGCCCCGACCGTCGGAGAGGGGTCACGTACCTCGCGGGGAGGGGTCCGTCTGTCGGAACGACGAGGGAGTCTTGGAATCCGACCTCGACACGTCAACCTGGAAGTCTCCCTCTTCTCATCTCGAAGTCGATACCGGACGGGGTACGAGGCCTAAGAGTCCGGAGGACCTTCCCGCTGACGGGCACAGGAGAAGAGTAAGGGAAGACGTGGTTCACCCATACCCTCCATGGTACCCCTTCTCCACTTCCGGTCACACTTCTGTGTGTGAGTCGGTCGTCTCGCCTCTCTCCTCTCGGCACAAAACGGAAGAAGGACGGACTACGGTGGAACTGTGGTCGGGGGAGAGACAGATGTCTGCTCCTGGACAGGTCTCAGGGGGTCGTCCGTCAGTAGGTCACACCAACGAGAGAGAAGGGGTAACAAGTCACCCCCGTTCAGGGGAGAGGGGTCAATGGAGTCCTGGTGAACCTTCAGGGTCTTCTTACGAAGGAGGACGTCCTTCAGAAGGGACTAACTAGGGAGGACTCTTGTGACCTTACACCTCCTTTACAACCCGACATTAGGTTCCACCAGAACACGGTACTCAGAACAGACACGTTCTCTCATTCCGGAAGAAATCCCACGAAGGACGAACCCCGACCCTATTGGATATCGGGGGTCTTCCGCCCCTGACGAGACACACACCGTCACCCCTACATAAAGGAGTCTAAACAAGTTCTGTCGCCGGTGACGTCTCTCCGACGTAATCGGGACGTGAGGACACGAAAGTCCCACCCCAGGACCCTCCGTGATACAGGAGAAGGGACAAGACAAGGTCCCGGTCCTCTGGTGAACTCGGACTCCTGTACCAGGTTCCTTCTTGTAAGACTCTCCAGAAAGGGTTGAGAGCCCGACCACTGACTGGTCCGGCCCTCCAGGGATTTACCGGTGTCGTCGTGGTCAGGGTGACCCCGGGACTTTCGGGGAGGGGAGTGTCTCCTTTGGAGAGTGAGAGACTTGGACGACGTCCCGAGAGACGGACCCCGGGCCCTGTACCCGTCCGACCGCCCTAACGGGCACACGTCCCGTCTTCGGCGTGACTCCGTGGAGTCTACCCCGACAGTCTTCCGGACCGGGAGACGGACACTCGCCTCACTGGGAACCCCGGACACCAAACCCGTAAACGGCGTTATTCGCCGGTTGACCCTACCTCGGGTCGGTGTCATTCACACCGGGTCTCCTCTGGGTCGTGGGACGTCCGTCCGACGAGAGGTAGTCACGGGACCGTCCTCGACCGACCAGCAGGGGAGGTGGATTTGCACGCGTCAGGCCGTAAACACACCCGTCCTGCCCAGTACCTCCAATATCTTCCTTAAGCCTTCGCGTCCTCCTACGCCCCTCGTTGACTGGCAGAGGGCCGCCCAGAGGTCGACCCGACGACTCAGGGTCTCGCCGTGGGCTGCCCGGGTCGCAGAAGGGTCCCGTCAGGTCGGGACAGCGACGGGCGGTACAGGAACGACCGGACCCGGGTCACTGGACACTGGAGAAGCGTCCCGACACTGGAGAGCCGTCTAAGTGGCGGGCCGGCGGACGTCTCGGCGTCCCGGGCCTAGGTGGTCGTCTAACTGTCCCTCGACTCCTACGCCTGTCCGCGGCTCTTAGACATGTCCACCCGTGACCGACGGGCCCTGTGGGCGGGTGCCGACCTGGGGGTCCTTTCGTCTCGGCACAAGGGTCTCCGGGGGTACTCCGTCCGAGTGGGTCCCGTCCCGTCACTGTGCCACCCACGGACCAGAAAACCAGGTGCACACTCAGGTGCTGGTCCGGAGGACAAGTCCGAGGGCTCTACGTCCCGACCTGAAGCGTGGTCCCAGACCCCGTCGGTACCACGGGTCGACCCTACGAGTGTCTACTGAGTCCGGGGGTGGAACCACCGGGAGTGACGTCCCAGTCGACTCCCGGTCGGTCCAAGGCACGATCCGACCTCTCCTACAGGGGTGGTCCTACCCGTATCGTCGACGTGAAAAATCCGACTCGACACCGTTCGCTGACCACAGGGCTCCAACTCTTGGACTCTTACTCAGGAACTCTGTCCTTACGTAGAGACGGAACCTCGGACACACAAGCGCGGAAGTGTGGGTGGACAGGAGACCCACGACACGAGACTCCGGGCCCTACCCCCGGGACCTACCCCCGGGACGGACGGGGTCGGTGATGGTCACTCGTGTTTCGGTCCACGTCCGGCCCCAAGACGGTCCGGGAGGAAAAGGAATTGGGACGGAGGGACAGGTGGGGCACGGAAAGACCCGTGGGTCACCAGGGAGACCGTCCGTGTCACCGTCAGGTTGGGGTAGAGAGGTCCCTTCAACGGAAGGCCAGAGGTCTTGTGTCCGCACTCGGCACAGGACCCCTCACTCTCCAACCCCCCCGAATGCGGGACCTTCAAGACCCAGGCTCGTGTACATGAGACCGGTCTCAGTACTGTGTGCATGCCTGTCCTTTGACGTACCGGGTCTCCCTCGAAGTCTCTCCTCCCCTAGTAGACCACCCGGGACCTGGGGCGGTGACGCGGGGTCCCACCGACCCGGGGAACCGTGTAGTGACACCTTACCCGAGGTCTCGAACCCGACGCTACTTCCGGACCCCGCACCCAGGGGACCGTCGCGATTCCGAAGTGAAGTCGGAGGGAGGAGATCTCGGTGGTCGTTGCGGGCGCAGTCCCTCTGACACCGGGACCTTGACTCGCTGCAGTTGAGGTCGGACGTCGACGACTTCCTCCTCGACCGCCCCGAGCTGTCGTCGCCCCTGTGCCCGGTCGGGCTCTCCACGCACACACTCACACACGTTCCTGTACCTGACCGGGGTCCCCGCACACACACACGCTCACACAAACCCCTGTACCTGACCGGGGTCTCCGCGCACACGTACACTCGCACTTCCTCTGGTGGTGGTGGTGCGGACACACACGTCCCGGCCGTAGTCCGTCCCGGACTCCCTGCATCGCACCGCAAGGTCTCGGCCCTACCCCGCCACGCAGGCCACATCGTCCGCACCATCACCCACTGAGGTCCCGGTGGCTCCTGTCGCCTCAGGAGCTGATCTCAGACCTGAGCGACGAAGACCAAGATCGCTTCCGCAGTGACGGGGGTACTAGGGGGACCCCGACTTCCTCTGGTTCGGGGACCTGACCCGGGGGAGGGACTTCCACTCACGGCCGGACCCGAACCGAGAGTCCCCGAAGGACCAGTCGTCAGAGTGACTCCACTCCTGAGTCTCCCTTCTTCCCAGACTGGGCCTCGGTGGACCGGAGGTGTCGGTCTCCCCTAAAACTAGCCCACCCGAAACGTCTTCTTGCGTGGGACCCTGCCTACAGCCGTTTTGGCCTCCAGGGTCCTACCGACGGCCCAGGGGCTGAGGACGAGACTCCCAAGGCGACCGACTCCCGACGGGGAAGATCGGTCTCGGACACGACTCTTTTGGGCGTCCAAGGCCCCCTGGAACACCCCCGAGGATTCGGGGACGCCGGTCCGGTCGTCCTTCCACGGAGTCGGACCCGGAGCCCGTAGGCGACCATCCACCGTCCACCGTGAACCAAGCACCCTCAATTATTCCCATTCCCTAAGGTCATCTCTGTAGGGACTCAGGGACCCGGGGTGTAGACACCACCCCCAGGGGAGCGATACCCCGAAGTCGGTACAGCCCGACCCTCCGAGGTCCCTTCAGGGCACGGACGGGAGGGGGGCGGGGTTGGAGTCCTCGACTAGACGTCCGTGAAACCCCTCCTACCTCGAAGGATACTCCGACTCTAGTCCCTCGACCTCCTTGACGCCGTCCACCCACAGTCGGGGGGGTCGGGGGTCCACTCTTCTGACGACCGGAAACCCTTACCGACGAGACACGGGCACGGGCGGAGTCCCTGGGACGGGTCGGAGGGTGAGGTCACGGGACGTCAGGGGACCTCACCGTACACACCAGGGGTCGTTGGGGGCCCTCCCGTGCACACTGATACAAGTGGGGATCTGGGACCCCGCGGGGGACCTCGACACTGTAGGGTCCCCGACGGTACACACGGGACCCCACCCGTCTCCGACATCCTGGGTCGACTGAAGGAAGACCGTCCGGTGTGCCTGGGGGTCGGCCTCGTTCCGGCCGGACCTCGACGAGTGCCGGATGATGTTGGTCGAGACGAAGGACCTCCGTGCGAAACAGTGGGGACGGGTCTCGGAGCCCGACGAGAAGGTGACCATCCCCGACCCCACCCGTCCTCGGGGCCCCGGCAAGGACTCTGGGGGTCGAAGAACACCCTTGAGAAGGGTCGGACTGGGTTGGGACGTCCATGCTGAGCGACTGTCCCGAAGGTCGGGTCGTCGCCCGGGACCGGAAGCTCTTCCCGTCGCACGACAAGTTGTAGCCGCGGGACGTGTGGGTCTAGCCCCGAGCGGTCTTGGCGAGGACGGGACTCCCGTAGTCGGCGCGGCACCTTCGGAAAGTCTCCCGACGACCACTCCAACGGTCTGGGACCGGGGTGTCGACACGGACGTGGCAGGAATGAAGGTCCGAGCTCCCGGTCTCAGCCCCATCCCCCCTGTCCGCACCACCGGGGGATCCGGCTCCCCGAGTCGTGTGTCTCCGGGAGACACTACCCGAATCCCACTCTAGACCCGTCGGGGCGACTCGGGGGAGAGGGGGCGTCCCCGGAAGTCGGAGGACTCCCTCTTGAAGAGGGTACGCGGGTCGGGCCTGTACTCGGGGCGGAGGGAGAGGTACGACCTCTTCGAGTACTCACGGGTCCGGGTCCTCACACAGAAGCTCCCGGAGAACGACGTCCGGGGGCCCCGACGGGTGCTGACGGACCGGGTCGACGCGGAGCGGGTCCTCCGCCGGGTCCACTCCCGCCCTCCTTCCCCCCGTCGCCCCCCGCCGACAGGGTCCCCTGCCCGGTCCGACGCCGAGAACCGAGAGCCCACGGGCGACTCGACCCCCGGCCCCGTCCCACCCCGCCCCGGCCCTCCCCGCCGACCCCTCAGAGACCTTCGGTCGACAGGAGTATCCGAGACCCCCCGACAAGTCCCAGGGCCCCGGGACTCAGGGGTGCAGACCCCGCTACGGTTAGTCCCGTCCCTGATCCCGGGGGACTGGGGATTCGAGCAGAGCTGCACCCCGTCCCAGCGACCCTGAAACCACCTCCGCCCCGGGGTCCCACCCGTCTCCGGCCCCGGGTCCGGCGACCCGAGGACCGTCGGGGGAGGCAGGGGGACACACGGTCGTCCACCGCCGGCTCATGGCCGACCACGTAGTCTGGTACCAGGTCGGCGGGCAGGCCCTGATACACGGGAAGGGGACCTGGTGGGACCACGTGCACTTCCGACTCGTGAAGGTGCGGGATCGAGTGATGGTGCGCCGGGACCCGGACACACTGCCGCGGGCACTCACGGGGCGGGACGCACGGGTGAACGGTACGGTGGTCCCCGGGCACGCCACCGAGTGACGGGAGAGACTGGAGGTCGCCACCGGCTCAGCCTCGAGGGGTAGGAACTCTTTCACAAGGACCGGAGCCGACTCCGGGCCCCGGGCCACGACGGGGTCCTCGCGCTCCTTGCGTCGTTCGACCCACTCCGGGACCCGGGGACGGCCGCACTCGCGGGGTGAGGTCGGCAGTGAGGGGTACCCCGGGGTCGTCACGCCCGCCGAAGGACCCGTCCCGTCCGTGGGTACCCTCCGTCGAGAAGGGACCGCCTGGGTCCTACTTGGGCCTTCGGGACTGGACGGGAGGAGGTCGACGTACACCCCACCCCCGGACCTCCCCGGGGTCGTCGCACTCTGTCGAGCCAGGGTGTCCGTTCCGGGTGGACTCCGCCCGGGAGGACCCCGTCCTCCGCCGTGACGTCGACGTGCGGCACACGGCTCGGGACGCGACCCTCCTGGACGACGTTCGGCACGACCGGGCCCGTGACGCCGCAAGAGACCGGTTCATGAGCCTCGAGCTGGACCTCCTGCTGAAGGTGCTCCGGTGGCTCCGGGGACTGCAGGTCGCACTCGTGGTCAGGGGCCCCACCCACACAGAACCGGGGTCGTCCCCTCCGTCCGTCTCCGAGGTACGCGGTGCGTCTCTCGGGAGCCTCCTCCTCGGCTCGGTACTACCGTCGAGGGACGACGAGGTACGGACGGGGCAGGGGGGTCCCTACAGTCTGCGGTCTTGGTGGTACACGGAGGACGACCACCACGGGTCTCCCGGGCTCACGTACCGACGTGGAGTCCGGTGGTGGGACCCTGGGACTCGGAACCTGAGTCGGGACGGAGGGAAGTAGGAGTAGGAAAGTCGATTCTGCGTCGTCTCCCGTCTCCCTTCCTGTGGGTCGAAGAGGGCCCACTTCCATCGACTATAGAAGGTGGCCGACCACTCGTGGGAGGGTCCGGAGGGGAAGGAGTCGAGAGAGGACCGTAAGTCCGTCCAGGAGCTCCCCCCGGGGTGGGACGGGTCGGGGGGACGACTGCGGTGGTCAGAGAGTGGCTTACCTCTCTACTCCCGGTCCCACGAGGTCCGGCCCCCGAGGAGGTTCACGTCGTCGGGTCGGTCCGGAGACTGGAGGGGGTCCCCGGGGACAGGCACAAGAGTCGGTTCTTAGTGACCGCCGACCACCCCGGGTAAGTGGACAGAGCTCCTCTCCCTCCGAAGCCGAAGTGCGACGCCCCTCTGAGCGGACAAGAGTAACGACGGCAGCAAGGTCCCCCGGCCCGACGCCATTCGGGGGGAGTGGCCCCCCCGTCCCTTCCACCCTGGTGGGTCTCCACCTCCCCACGACACCCTGAGAGGGGTAGACGACGTCCTCCGGCCGGACTTCCTCCCACTGATGTAGCACAGCCACTTGCCCGTCGGCACGTCCACCACCTTCGTGCGCCTCCACCACCGGGTCGACTTCCCACACCCGCTGCTCCCACACTCGGATGTCCACCAGTGCGACGACGGACGACGGCTCGACGGACAGAGCCACTCGGGGTCCTGGAACCCTCCCACAGGGATTGAGGAAACCGGTCCGGGGTTTATGGGTGCGTACGATGCTCCCACGACCCTGCCAGGAGGCACTCCGCGTCGGGCGGGGAGTCGACGAGGCCCGTCTCCGACGGAGACCTCGTGACGGGGGGTCGTCCCGTTTGGGTACCCCCCAAACGATAGTGTACCTGGGGGGTCGGGGACTTAGGGGTGGTAAAACAGGGACCGTGAGAGGGCGACCGGTGTTCGTCTGGTCCGGTCCCCTCGACTGGGTGCGTGCAAAGGTACGACTTGTGTCCCCCTGGTGGCCGGTCGGGAACCCCCCGAAGACTCTTCGGTCTTCCTCACACCGGTTCTCTGTGGTCACGGGAGTGCTCGGTCGGGCTCCGGGTCCGGGGAGGAACCGACCTTGGCGTTCCGGTTGTCCCCGTTCTGACCTTCTTCCGACAGGGGTCGGGGTGTCGGGACTCGACGAACGACGGGAATGGGAGACCCAACGGGTCCCACCGCCACTCCCCGGCCGAGGAGGGTATGTTCCCGGAGGCGCGTCCGAGGTCGACCGACCCTCGCTCCTGCGATACGTCTGGAAGGACTAGGTCCTGGGTCCTCGAAGTCGGCCAGACGACGGGGTGGGTCACGGGTCTCGACGGGTAATTTCTGGTACAGACTACTCGACACGGTCTCGGGTCACGGTCGCCGGTCCACGTCGTCGGCATGTTCTTCACAGTCAATGGGACCCGTGACTCAGGGCGCACGGTCCTCGGACAGAGACTCGACGGGGTAGGAGGACACAGGGCTGACGGGTGATCTCCCGTCGAGGGGCCCACCTCCACAGGTACCGGAGGAGAGCCTGGTCTTCCTCGACAGTGCCCTTTTCCCCCGTCCGATCCCCCTACACATCGTCGCCGGGGACGTCGAGTCTAAGGGCGACGGGGACACGACCCGAGGACTCCGGGGACCGACTCGAGAGGCCAGGAGAAGGAGGGTCCTACGGTGGGAGACAGGTGTGGGAGGGAGTCCTGGCGCCGGGGTTCGGGTCGAAGAGAAACCGGGCGTCACTGGGGACGGCCCGGGGGGTGGGGGTGGGGCGTGACCAGGTGGACCACGGGGTGTCCGACCTCTTCCTGGTCGAAGGGAGGACGGGACGGGGAGGGAGGTGTTCGTCGGGTCCACAGGTGTCGTGCCGGAGGGTGGGCTCACCACAGGATCGTCTCCGGTTGATGACGTGCGGAAGACGACAGGGAGGCACGTTTCTCGCCCTGAGGGAGGGACGAAGGCATGGAGGACAGGGCAGAGGGTTGGGGCACACGTAGCTCCCGGAGACTGGGGTCGGCCCGAGGACGTCAGGTCAGGAAAGACCTCGACGGACGGAGAAACGTCCGGTCCGGGCTGGGGGTGCAGGGGAGGCCGGTTCGAGGCGGGGGCGGGACGGAACACAGGCGGGGGTAGGGCAGGGAGGTCCGAGGCGAGGGGGACGGGGGCGGGACGTCAGGTCGGACCCGCAGGCTCCGGCGACAAAGCCTAGTTCCCCACAGATACCCCGGCAGAGTCGGAGGAACAAGGGTCCGGGTCGTGTCTCCCCATGGGGGTCGGGTGGGATTGAGGGAACTTGAAGAGGGATCGGGGAAGCCGTGGTTTGACCCGAAGAGCCTGGNCGGGGGTAGGGCAGGGAGGTCCGAGGCGAGGGGGACGGGGGCGGGACGTCAGGTCGGACCCGCAGGCTCCGGCGACAAAGTCTAGTTCCCCACAGATACCCCGGCAGAGTCGGAGGAACAAGGGTCCGGGTCGTGTCTCCCCATAGGGGTCGGGTGGGATTGAGGGAACTTGAAGAGGGATCGGGGAAGCCGTGGTTTGACCCGAAGAGCCTGGCACTCGGAAGTCCCTGGTGGGGGGGTGGGGTGCGGTACGTATGACCCTTGTCGGGGTCTCTGGTGCAGCCGGTGCGACGGGGTCCGGGCCGACATCACACCGAGTCCCGGACCGGGGTTTCCTTCCCCACCTTCTACCCTCTCCGACGACAGACGTCAAGAGAGGCCCTATCACAACCCCCCCCAGGGCACCGGTGGTCCCCCGTCGGTGCCGGACGAGTGTTCCGACGTCCTCCGCCCCAGAGACCCGACACGTCCCAATACCTCCCCGGCCGCCGTCTGGGGCCTCTCTTCCTTCGAGGGGACGTCTGGTTCCAGGTCGGGGAGAGTCGTGCAGTCCGGACAGAGAAGGCACCCCAGGGGTTCGTCTTCGTCGGGAATCCCTGGACCGGGGACGGGAGAGGGTGGAAGTAGTCGCAATGACCCCGACCCCCCACTCACCTCCCGTAACCGCCCCCACTCACACACTCCCACCCACTCACCCACACTACTCCCACGTGTCACAAGTCTCACCCTCCCGTCCCGAGGGCGGTTGACGGGCTCGGCCGCCTGTCCTGTAGGTCCACGCAGGGAGGAGCTGGTGGACGGGGAGGGTCCTCTTACAGGGAGAGTCGTCTTGGACGGTTCCAGTGGAGTCGAGCATAATTAAACTAATTATTTTGACACGCAGTTCCTTCGGTAATGTGTGATTAGTCCCTGCTGTCCTGACCGTCCAGGACAGGTCTCGAGTCGTCGCAGGGGCGAAGGTCGTCAGCTGGACCTGGGTCCTCCCCGACCCCGGCCCTCTCTCGGTGGTGGACGAAGAGGGGGTCCGACCGTCCCTCCCGGGCAGGGTTTCGGGTGTGGGGGGATCCGAAGGGTCCACCGGACCGAGGCCCGGGAGTCCGTTCGGTCCCGGAAACAAGGGGACCCAGTCCCCACCGACCCGCAGCTGGAGAGGTCCTTCGTTCCTTCAGAGAAAGGTCTACCCTTTCATCCACAACTCGTTCCCCTTGTTTGGTCTGCTACGGGGGTTCCTTCCACCCCCGAGACGGGCGCGGGAAGGTCGTAGGACACAGGTGGGAGTGGGTCGTGGGGCCTCACCGGGCCGGGTAGACCAGAGGGACCGTGGAGGGACCACAGGGGTCTGCCGACTTGGTCGTCGACCACCTCAGGACCCGACCGAGGTCCTCCGGAGCCCCTACTCCAGTACCTGTACTGAGACCCGGACCGTTTCGGGGGGTCACCAGTCGACACCCGGTTGGGGGTGGGTCTCCCGTTATGACGTGGGAGAACCTCGGTCCTGAGTCTTGTTTTCCGATCGGACCGTGGGTTTCCACTCGTAGTGATGTGAGGACGAAGGGCCTGTCGTCGGACCCCAGTACAGTTACGGACCGGGCCGGGTCCTCCCTTCGGGCACCGGTTCCCCGAAGAGACTCACACGACCCTCGACAGGTCCGACACGGGTCTCTCGGGGGCCCAGGAGATGTGACTACCCGACCGAACACCCCAGGTGTGTGCTCGCCCACACGGACACTCCTCCGCACACGGACGGAGTAACAGGTGCGACGAGACTACACAGGTCCCCACGACAGAGAAAGGTAGGTGGACGGGGGTGGTCGGAGTGAGACACGAACCGGACAAGAGAGACGGAAGAGGGACCTAAGACCCGACCCTGAGTGAGTCGGAAGGAGTCTGTGCCGGTGAAGAGTCCCGGACCACAATCGAGGGGTGAGAGATCAGGTCGGCGTAGTGCCAACAGTGAGACGAGGTGTACCCGGCACCCGGTGCCTACCCGTGGTGCGGACGAGGAGGTGCGGTCGCCGTCGTCCTATGACGGGACAGGGGCACGGGTCGTGTCTCTCCCGGGTGCCTCCTGTACCTCTCGACCCCCGACCCCCTCCCCGACCCGTCACTCGTGTGCCTACAGGGGACGCACACGACACGGCCGCTCGCCCGGGGGAGGAGCCGGACCGGGCCGTCCCTGCAGAGTGAAAGGTCCCGCCAGGAGGAGGTACGTACCCCTCCAGCTCCACTCGCACGTGACGCTAGTAAAACGAAACGGTTGTCTTTTGACGGCTCTCCCCTTTTCCGTTTGAGGCAAAGCGAACCCAGTCGTCACTCGGTCGTGTCTAATTACACGCCTCTCCGTCCGCCTGCCTACCCTCGGGGTTCCGCCTCCGTCGTCGCTCCCTCCCCCTCCCCCGTCCCTAGTCTCCACCCCGGTCGACCGTCTGGTGCCGTCCCGGCGTCCGAACCCCGGGAAGGACCGAAGGAAGAGGGGTGGTCCAAGTGAGAGGGACCCGAGGACGGAGTCAAAGGTGGACGGGGACTATGGGGATCTCCGTCCCAATTGGGTCCTCGGAGGTTTTGTCCCGGGTGTAGTCACGGTGTGTGGTCGACCTTGGGGCGATTGGCACTGGTGGACCCCCAAACGCGGGAAGTGGGGTGACCTGTGGCCGGGGACCCGACTCGGTGTCTTCCGTCGTGAGTCCCTAGGTCCTGGTCAGACTCTCCACGAGTGTCCTGTCAGTGGCCGCCCCCACCCGTCCTGTCCGGTCCCGGGGTCCCTAGACCTTCACCCCACACCCTCCACGCTTCACTCTCTTCGTCGTGAAGACTGGGACTCGAGGCCCACCCGAGTCGGGGGTCGTGGGACACCTCCTCCGACCCCCAATGTCCAGACAACCAGCACCTCCGGTCCTCCATCCCGACCTCGCGACCCCGTGGGGTTCGGGTCCTACGGACCCCGTGTAACACAACGGCCGTGGGGTTCGACCTCGGAAACGACCTCTCCGACTTGAACGACGGACCGACGTCCCCCGAATCACCACCGGGGTCTGTACGTCGGTGGGTCTTGACACTTGCCCGGGGCCAAATCCTTTTCCTGGAAATGTCCACACTGGTGAATTGCCAGAACCCTATTCTGGTAGGACTGATGACCCTACCCGGGCTTTAGGTGGTTGCGCAAAGCGTCATTCTCTGTCTTCCCCACTCCAGCGCACTCCTGTCCGGTCTCTGACCTCACCACTCCGGAGATCGGTTCCTGTGGACCTCTGTGGTCTTCCACCTTCCCTGGTGCTTACCAGGAGAGACTGGAGGTTCGTTCGTGCCGGGACGACGAGACGGTTGGGAAGTCAGAGTCTGAAAACCGGAGGTCTAGACCCTCTCTTGTTCAAAGATCGTGAAATTCGGAGGTTCAAGTACCTTTATGTTATTCAGTTGGAAGGAGTTCAGGGACTCAAAGATCTGGAGTCAAATAGGAAAGCATCGCCTGCACTGGGCTGTCCCGAGTCCGCGACCAAATCTCACCACCCGAGTCGAGGCAGCGAGTACTCTTTGTTGGGGGGTGGGACAAGTCCTTTCGGGCAGAGTGGGGGTCTAAGACTTTGCACACCGACCCCGCGAGTCGGTGTTACTGGACTCGTGCACGTAAAGGTCTGAAGGTCGGCCTCTGACTGGTTGAGCTACTCTGTCGGCGTCTGTGGGGACTGGGACGGGGAGAGGGGGTCGGAACCGCAGGACCCCCACGCCTTGGAAGACACGACCCGGGGTCCCCGACACACGGAAGCCCCACAGAGCGCTAGAGAGCCTACCCGACACCCAAGTCGGGGTCCGTCTCCTCTCCGGCAAGATCGACACCGGTCGCTCGGGGTCCTGGCGACCCCACCGAGTCTCGGACGTACCTCGTCACCGGTTCGGGGACCGACACACACAACCCCCCGACTCCGGACCCCCCGAGGGTCCGAACCGGTCGTCGGGGTGGGACCGGTCCGTCGGATCGTTCGAGACGAGACGAGGCCCCAGACACGCAAGTCCGCAGGACACCCACCCAAGTGGAGTAGCTCGAGGACACCCCTGCCACGTACGTACACACCAGTGGCGTCCACTTAACCCTCAGAAGTGACCCCTACAGACTCCTCAACTCACGTCTGGACCCGGTCCCAGACACACCGAGATCGCCCCTGTGAAGGGGTGAGTGGGGGTGCTCGGAGGCAGAGGGTCGGGGTCCCCCACTCCTGAAGGGGTCCGTTACGTGGGGGTGGACGTCTCACAGCGACCCGGAGGCGAAGGGATGGTCACTCGAGTCTCGGGACGACGTCCCCGGACCCCCAGACCGGAACCAGGACCTCCCCTGTGCGGGTGGTGTTGGGAAGACGAGTCCTGCAACTAACACAGTCGGCCCGGTCGCGCACGAGTGTGTGTGTCGGTGGGGGACGGTCCGGGTCCGACCCAGGTCCGGGTGTCCCTCACGTCCTCCTGTGTGGTCCGGACCTCCCACGTCAGTGGGGCCTTTACGTCCTCCCGGGAGGAGTGAGGCCCCTGGGGGAGGTCCGAGGACCCGAGAGTCTCCGGAGACGGTGGACGACGACGAGGGGAGGGGAGGACGGTCCTGGACGGAAGCGGTGGCGGTGGACGGGGTGAACGGGAATCCGACGTCGGTCGCGAGTCTGGTCGTCGTCGAGGTGGAGACAGAGTGGTTGTGGCTCCCGAGGTGACCGGTCGCGTCGCGACGGAAGGGTGAGCAGGGGTGCCGGTGGTCGTGGCAGTGGTCGTAGGTGCAGTCGTGGGGGGTGTACCGGAGGCAGTCGTGGGGGCTGGTCATCGTGGTAGTGGAGGTACCGGAGTACTCCCAGTGGTGGCTGAGTCAGAGTTAGGGGAGTTACCGGTCCTGGGAGGTCGAGATCTTCGGGGACAGGTCCGGGGGGAAGTGGTGGCAGGGAAGGAGACCTGTCTCCTGGGGCCCGACCCCGGCCGACTACAACCCCACTACCGCTGCCCTTGGTCTCCGTCGGTGGTCCCGGGGTGAGCCGACCGGAGCGACTCGACCCGAGACCCGTGATTCTCCAGTTCGACCCGGAGGCGGACCATGAGACTGGTTGACCCTCCGACTTTGTCCGCAGAGTCCCGTCATCGCCTTTCTTGTGTGCCTCGAGACCCTCGGGTTCCCCGGAGCTGGGGGACGGATCAAAGTTCAACCAGGGAGGTCCCTGCGTCCAACTCCTCTTGGATCTGCCCCACCCTCCGTCGTTTCTTTCCGACGTACCTCGGTCGTCCCCGGCCCCCGGACCTCACCCCCCGTCACCCCCTGGCCCTAAGTAAGGTGCTCGGTCCGGGGATGACCCCCTCCCGTGCTGGAGCCCCGACGTGGGACGAGGGTTTTCCGGGGACCTCCGGGCCTGGGACTCCTGATCCTAAACGTTAAGGCCCTCCTGTAAACACTCCGGCAGGATCGACCCACACCACTCCACCCTGAGGTCCTCCGTTCGTCCAGCCCCGTCCAGTCGAGTTCCTCTGGGTGACCCGAATCCGACAGCCCCTTGCTCCCCGTACAGGGCCCTCCGACCCGTACCAGACCCCGACCTTCCCTCCCGATACCTGTCCGGGTCCTCCAGATGGAATTCGGACCGTCTCCCACCAACCCTCCCTCCCCATGTCCTGTCGAACCTCTGGGGTGTTCTTCTACGTTCCCCCTCTTAGAGTTCCTCCTCCTCCCTCCCCTCGGGCCTCGTGACAGTCCCTCGTCTCTCTCCTCGCCGACTCGGCCCCTCCTTCTCTCCCCAGTCGAGGGGGGACGGGGGTCCGGTCGGGACGAGTCCGACCTACCGACGCCGACCTACCGACGTCGAAGTCCGGGACGTCTGGGACTCCAGAGACCTCCTACCTTGACCCAACTCAGGTTCTCCCCGTCCCTGGGGACGACTAGTCGTCGCGTCTGGTCCGACCTTCCGGTGGGAAAGGTCCGGCCCCATCCTTCTCTTACCTGCTTCGGACCCGTCCGGCGTAAGCTCCAGTCGGGGACCCCCAGTCTCCAGATCGGAACGGAACTGGTCCTCCTTCGGGAGGCGCCCGGAGGGAAGACCCTCACCCGGAGGACGGAACGACGGGGGACAGAGAGTGTGTGACGGAGACGAGAGAGGAGGCGTCTGACCCCGGACACCCAACCCCCCCGCCACGGACTCCGGTTGCGGGTGGGCCCATCCCTCGGGGTGTCCCACGGAGGGACCCGGGTCCGGATTACGTCATAAATGGTGGGGGTCCGAGGTGCGAGGGGAGGGGGAGCCGGGGACCTGCCCACTCGGTCTGCACGTAATTCTGTTCTCACTGAATAGCTCGACAGTCACCCTCGCAAAATTCTGTCTTAATATCCCCTCTCCTTTTTCTAAAAATGGTTTAATTACTTTTTAGTTAGACCGGAGTTTTTAGGTAATCGGAAGTATTACGCGGCCAATGTCCTCCTCGGCGTGTTAGGCTATCGTCGGCAATTTATGACGTCGGGGGAGGGGGTGAGTAGTGGGGAGCCACGAATGAAGACTCTTACTGTGGACGGCGGGGCGGGGGGTCCGCAGGTCGGAGCCGGTCAGGTGCCGAGGGTGGGCCTCGGGGAGCCTCCGGACGTGGGACCTGGTGACAGGTTGACCCGTCCGGGTCCCCAGGGGGTTGTTCTGGGTCCCGAGGGACCCCTGACTCACTCCACCGTCATACCACTTCTCCCCCGTCTGCCCTACCCCCTCCAACCGACCCTCACACCCACTGCAGTCACAGGTGTGTTGACCGGTGTGCCCGTCTTCCGTCCAACACCACCCGGTTCCGAGTCACACACACCGGTATGCCCAGTCACAGTGGGCCTCCCACAACGGTCGACGACTCTGCCCGAACACGACACGGCTACTCCTCCGGGGTGGTCGGGTCCACGACGCGATTAACGACTTGGGACCCCACCCGCACGACCCGGGTCCTCCTACCCCACCCGGGCGAGGACCCTCGACCGAGGAAGCCTCCGTCCACCGCACGGACCGAGAGGAGGACGGCACCCGAGACAGTGACGTGCCTCCGGTGTCCCGGGGCCCGAACCCCCGTCGTCCTCCGAAGACCGACTGGGGTCTGGACCCACACTGGTTCCCCGGAGGAAGGGGTCGTTCTCTTCCACCGGTCACCGCCCTTCAGACGGCACGGGTGGTCCCCGGACGTGACCCGGTCCTCCGGTCTAACTAACTGAAAGGTAATTTAACCGTTTAGAGAGAGCTAAAGAGGGGAGAGAGGACCTTGGGACGGAACTTTGCGGCGACCAGACTGTCGGCGTAGGCAGTCGTCGGGCCGAGGGAGACTGGGAGGGTTCTCCGCGTCAGTCGTGGGAGGAAAGTGGTACAGGGATCTCCCCGCGGGAGTCCAGACTGGAGTCAGCCCGTCCTGTGGGCCCTTTCGGGTCCCGGGTCTCCCGTTGGGGGAGGGGACCAGGAAAAGGAGCCCCGGGCGTGGGTTCGACGAGATCTCTGCCGGTGTGTGGGGACGGGACACGAGGGGCTGAGACGGGGACGGGGTGGGTCTAACACAGAATGTCAGAAACGACCTCGGAGCTGAGACTCGATAGTTGGAGGACGTAGGAGGACCCCCAGACGAGTGGAGTGAACAAGCGGTAGTTAAGTAAACGTACAAGAACTGGTAGGACCCCCGAACGGGACGGTCAGGGGTGACGGGTCTACCCCGAGTCCGGACCAGGGACGGGGACTCTCCACTCATCCCTCCGGTCCGTCCACTCGTCTCCCGGGTGCCCCATCCCATCCTCCGACTCGACCCCCCCCTGTCTCCCCAGGCCGGGGGTCCTCCCAGACCCCCGTCTGCACCACGACCGACCCCGGAGTGTCGTCCACACCTCCTGTTACCACGCACCAGTCGACCCGTCCCCCTCGGGCCCCACCCCCGTCGACCTCTTTGGGGAACCCGGAACGTGGGTCGGGGGACGGGGACCCCGAGTGACGGCTTTACCCAGTGTGAGTCCCCAGAAGGGTGGTACTCCTCGGGGTCCCCCACTGGAGGGGCCCTGGACTCGTCTTCCCGCCACCCGTCGTGGCCAGGGGGTCGGGGCGTCGCGGGGTCGGGGAGTGGGTGGCCGACCTCGGTCTGTCAGTCTGCCCGTCACCGCCCGACACCAGAGCACCTAGTTTAGGGTTAAGTAATCGCCACGTCCAGACCCGCCCTCCCGACCACACCCGTCCCCCGGCTCTGGTGCAGACGCCAAAAGGTCCACCGGACCGGCGGACCGAGGTCTCCGAGGGTCTGGAGTAGTTCCCTCGGACGAGGGTTATTAGTTAGCCCCCACCGCGAACGGTTGTACTTAGGGAGTCTGGCGCCCGCCGGGTTCCACTGAGCTCGGACCGGACCGGAGACGCTCCGCGCGCCCCGCCGTGCCCGGCCCACGAGACAGGACGCCGAGGGAGAGACAGAGCCCGCGGACCCACCCCCCACCCCGAGACGAGGGAAATAGTGGGGGAGGGGGCGGAGATCAGGGAACCCACGGTGGAGGACGAGACCAAGAACGCTAGTGTGGGGAGGGAGCGGCCCCTCCGTGGTAGTCAAGAGTCCGGACACGGAAGAGTATGGACCCGTCCAGACCCCCGGGTCTTGGTCGGTTACGTCCTCCCCCGGTCCTGGGGGTCCAGTGTCCCGGGGTGTCTTGTCCGACCGTCACACGGACGATCCCAAGTCTCCAGTGTCGGCTCAAAGGTGAACCGGGCCATAGTCCTCACAGACCATGGGGGCGGTCCCGGTCGGGTGACCGGTCCAGATTCGACACGGGTAACCCTACTACGGTTTCGTCGGAGTTCCTACGGGGCTGGAGTCCCACCTGGGTCGTCTCACACCACCCGTACTCCGTCCACCACTCAGACCTGGAGGTACAGGGGGTATTGTCACGTGGGTCGGTGTGGAGGGGTCCCGGGTCGGGCCGGTCGTAGGAGACTAGTTACCGGTCCGTCCTGGACTGTAGGGCTCGGCCCCGACCTAGACGACTGGGTCCGGCCGGCCGAGGCAGGACAGGTTAGTCAGCTATCGCCTTGTAGGGCACGACACGACGAGAGTCGGGGGGTCCCTAGGAGCCGCGAGTCTCTGGGAGTCGCTGGGAGTCGTCCTACGGTCGGCCCTGATGTCGGTGTCGCCCGTCCGGGACCCTCGGTCCACCAGCCCACCCGACAGTCGACGTCTGAGGACCCGGAGAGGTGGGTTGGGCAGAGGGACCACCGGAGGTCCCGGGTTGTCCCACCGGGGGAGTTCGGTGGACCCCCGGAGACGGTCCGGAACGGGGGTCCGGAGGACGTCCCGACTGGAGGGTGGAGACTCCGTAACGGAACACCCTTCTTCTCGGACCGTTCTTGAATTTGAGGGTGGTCCCGTGACCCTCCTTAAGAACCCGGTCTGGTGAGTCAAATTTCTCGAAAGGATAAAAACCGACCTGGCACCGTACACCCTGGCTTCTAGGTTGAGTGCGGGGGACGTGACCTTCCCACCACAGAGTTGGTGACCTGAAGTCCCTTCAGGACCTCCTCGAGGATCCTGTGTCGACAGAGTCCCCACCCCGGGCATCCTCCTGCTCAGGGGCAGTGGTTCGACGAGTTCTGTCCCGGTCACTCGCCGGGGACCGTCTGTCGACCCCGGGACGGACGAGTCTGCCGGCGGAGGAGACAGGGACTCCTGTCCGGACTCGGGAGTGTGCCGAGCGTGGGGTACAGGACGTGAAGGCACTCGTCGAGCGGGCAGTCCGCCTCGAAGGACGGGAATCTTGTCCCCGAGGTCCTCCTCTAATCGGTCGGACCCCCGTTCGGACCTGGTGGTTCCCCTACGGTCGACCACTCCTGACCCATCGTCGACCCCGGTACCACACCAGCCAGTCTCCAACACCCCACCCGTTGGAGTCTGTCGTCGGGCCCCGGGGAGTTGGTCGTCCTCGTGGCGGAAGGAGGGAAGCTGGGTGTCACGGGGCCCACCGGATCGCTGGAAAAGTGACGTCACGACCGGGAGGTTCGGGACCTGGAGCTGTGTCCACAAGTCCAACCCCGACTCGGACTCGAAGACAAAATCACGGGTCTCTCCAAGACTCTGGACAGGTCACAGTGTGCCATGAACCCGTCACTCACCCGGATCTGTGAGTGGAGACCCAGACAAGTCCGTCGACCAATCCTAGACTGACACTCGGGGTTTCCCGTTCGGGTGGGAGACAGACGGTGGTGTGGGGGACGGCACCCGTTAGGGGTGGAACCACGTCTCTCCTCCGCCCTCCTCCGTTCCGGTCCGGGGAAGCGAGAGACGGGACCTCCCTCCAACACACCTCCGGCGTGGGTTACCGGGGGGCACCGACTGAACCGTACCCCTGACCCCAAATGGACAAGAACCTTGGTCTCAAATACCTATAAGGACTTCGCCTTCCAGGTAGTTAATAGGGGCCTTGTACCGGTAAAGAGATTGACCCTCTTGTACGTCAAAAGACGAGGAGCCTTCTCTGTGGCCCCACCTAGCTAGCGACTCGCTCGTGGTAGATTTAGGAGGGACCCGACCGCCGGAGCGTCCGTCGACCGGGGGAGGGGCACCCTGGGGGCGTGACGGTCCAGTCGTCGGGGGTGGAGGGCGACGAACTGTCCCGTTGTCGGCACTGGGGACTCTACCGGTCAGAGTTCACGGGGGCGGGGGCCGGACTCCTGGGGGGTGGACGGGACACCTGTGTTCGGACACCCACTGGGCCCCTAGGTCACTCCTCGTGGAACCCCCAGCCCGGACGGGACAGGGACGGTCCGTAGGTCCACCAGAGTACGGTCCCCCTCGACGGACGGACGGAACGGGTCTTCCCCCACCTAATTGACGTCTTAACTTTTTGAGGTCAAGTCAAGTCAACGAGTCAACACAGACTGAGAAACGCTGGGGTACCTGACGTCGTACGGTTCAGGTAGTGGTTGCCGGTAGATTTTCAACCGAACGAAAAATAGTACTGACGTCATTGGCCACAGTTGTTCTTTTGCGGGCAGGGGGTCGTCTGGGAGGAGACGGGGGTAGGGGTCGGGGCGAAGGACGTCGGGGTCACACCCAGAATCGGAGGTGGTGTCCCTGTCACCCATCAGAGGACTCGGACCCGGACAGGACCCCCACGACGTGAGGGTCGGACCGGACCTTATGGTGGACGGGGGAGGAGGTGGGGTGAACGTAGGGGGTCCGAGGGAGCCGGTGACGGCGGGGTGGGTCCTGTAGGAGTCTCCTCTCGGACGACCCGGGTCCTTATCTTCCTTCTCCACTCCACGTGTCTGGGGAATCATTCCTGAGGCACCGGTCCACGGCCCGCACCCACAACTCCCGTACCCTGTGCCACGTGAATCTAAAAAAAGTTTAGTGTAATTTTATATAAAGTGTATTTAGAGACGTAGACTCGGTAAAAATGCTCGTGTCGAGTCACCATTCTTCGTGTAGATGGAACAACGCGATAGACGTGGTGGTGGTCCGAGGTCTTGAAAGAGTGGCAGGGTTTGGCTCTGAGAGGGACGGATTTTCCGGTGCGACCCGGGGTCGCTCCCCGTCCGAAGTGGGACCCTCCCATCCCTTTCGGTCCCCTTGGAAAGCCCACCTCCGTAGTTACCTCCGCCGTGCCCCCTCCGCCCCGCCGCGTCATTGATGTCAGGTCGTCGTTTGACCACAGAGGTCCGCCGGCCTCCGGGTCTCCCAAAAGTGGTAAGGACTTCGGGAACCAGTCGACGTCGTGACTCGAGTCGTAGGGGCACACTCCGACCCTCCCCGGAGCAATGAGTCGAGGGTGGGGGAGGAGGGGGAGTCCCGGTGACCTTCTCGACAACCTCTGCCACTCCGGACAGGACACCCTGAAGTCTGTGGCCAAGGGTCGGGGCGGACGGTCCGGCCTTGACGGACCGAGAACCCCCGGGACAACCTCCCGTCCCGGTCTAGCCTTCGAGGGGGTCGGAGGAGCTAGCATAAACAGTTCCCCGGGTAATCGACGACTGTCGGTGAAGGGGCCGACGGGCAGAACCCCGCCCCGGCGCCGGGGGTTTGGGGGTAGTTAGTGACTGGGACCCAGACGTCGGGGGTGACGGAACCGGACCCGGCTCCCGGGATTTATTCTGACAAATAGGCCCTTCCTGTCCCGTCGAACACGTCTCCACCGTCGAGGGTTCGGACCTCCCCGTCGTAGTTGCCGGTGGGGCGGGGAGTCGGGGTGCGACCGACCACCTGTCTCGTGCACGGGGCGGGAGCCCCTCGGTCCCAGTCCGACCGGCTTTGGGGTGGGGAGTACCGGGTGGGAGACCTCCCCCGGGTTCCGACTGAGACACCCAGAGGTCCGGACAAAAACGGGTAGTGGGTCCGATCTCCCACGTACCCTCGGTCAGTCTCGGGTCCTCCCACGTCGGCGCTCAGGACAACCCGACTGTCCGGCCCGCACCTGTGTCGTCCTCGTTCCTCGGTGGCCTTTGCAGACCGGCGACCGAGGAGGACGCCTCCGACCCACGTCCGGACCCACGTCCACTACCGTACCGGCCGGGTCGTCGACGGAGGTCAAGCCCGGACGGGCCGTCCGACACCAAATAAATATACTGCTCCAGATAAATAAATATCCCGAGGGGGACCCGCCACGGGTCGGTACCTGACCCTCGAGGGCCGGCGACGTTCCGGGACTCGGGGTTCAAGGACTTCCTGGCCGACGTCTCCCGGGTGACGTTTCGACCGGATACGGGTAGGGGGTGGCCCTTCGCCAGGATCTCACCAACCCCTTCGTTCCCGGCGTCCAACTCCCAGCGGCTCCCCACAGCCCGGTGTTCCGACTGTCGTCGGGAGGTCTCGGCGCAAAGACCTCGTGGTGCGGACTGGTGACCGTCGACGACCCACGGGAGGACCAGTACTGACGTCCTCCGACCACCTCTACTCACCCGGACCCCCACCCCGTCGGACCTGGGACGGCCCGGAACGCCAGTGGTCTGAAGGGAGGACGGACAGGTCCCCGAGGGGAAGGGAGGTCCCAGAAGTCCATTTCGTGTCCTGGGGTGGTCGTATGTGAGAAATGTCTCCGATACTTATGAGAAACCATATTCATAAAGGGTTTAGTCCTTCCCTATATGAATATGAGTTTACTTCAACAACTAGACTTTAGACTGATACCGGTCCGGAGAACCCTAAAATAAACGACTTAGACCGACGGGAGGTTTGTGACCTGCCGTCGACGGGTCTGTGGGACTCCCCTCTTCGTCGGGGTGGGACGTCTTCTCGGCTTCTTCCCGGGGTCCCTACGGGTCGGTCTGGACGGGACGGGCGGAGGAGGAGTGTAAAGTCGGAGGGTAAACGGGACACGGGCGGGGGAGGTGGCACGGACCTAATTAAACCCTTCCTATTACAAATATAATTGGCAAGTAAATAGCTACAGAAGAACGATCCAGTTATCGGTTTAAATAACAGAGTGTTCTACCCGGAATAACTGGGCACATGCGGGGAGGGGTCGGGACCCACCTGTCTGCGATAGCTATACGTCTGCCGACTGGAACCCGGACGGGTAGAGACGACCCCCGAATCCCAGAGGGGCCTCTCCGACGTCCTTGGTCTCTTCTCGTGGGGATCTGGGGTGGCAGCAACGCCGGGGAAGTCGTCAGCTTGGAAGGGAGGATCCGCCGCCACCTTGACTGCTGTCCGGTGCCGACCCTGGGTCCGTCCCCCTCCAGTCTTCGAGTTTCTCTACCCGCTGTTCGGGTGACCCGTGGACGACCCACTACTCCTCCACCCGTCCTCTGTCGACTTCCGGAGTCACGTGTCAGTGTGCACCGCCGAGCTCCGTCTCGGACACGTCACCCCACCCCGCCGGTTCCGTCCCTCCCTCGTCTCTGCGGTCCCCACGGACTTTTGACCGGGGCGGGACTGTGGGGACTGTCCCAGCACATCTGCCGACCCAACACATCTGTCGACCACTCCTAGGCACCCAGTCGTGTCTCCAGGACACGTCTGACCCCGCACACGTCCAGTACGGGTGACGGTCGACTTCTCGTCTGGTCTGGGGGTCCCCGGGACTCGAAGGGGTGTAAGGTCCGAACGGGACCAGGGTCCCCAGTCCCACCCGCGAACAGGAGGACAGACATCCCAGGACACCCCGAATGTCAGTCCTCAGAAGGTCAGCCCCTTCGACGGTCACGGTCCCAGGACTCGTCCTCTCCCGTTGTCCGGCCCCGGTCCCCGGTCGCCCCCTCCGACGGGCCCAGTCCCAGACTCCCCACCCCCCACCGTCCACCAAGGCCATAGAAGACTTTCTTTCGTACTCTCTCCTCGCCAGACCACCGACAACCCCTCGTCTCAACGACCCCCCGACGAAGACGACCTCCGGGTGGGGCGGGACTCGGGGAGGGTCCAGAGGGAGGGAGGTGGGACGTGACACTACGGTTCCCGAGTGAACGCCCGCCGTCCACCAGCCACCCAGGTCCTGTCGCACCACGACTGGTTCTACGGAGGTACTCAATCTCGGAGGGCCCCCCTGTCCCTACTAGTCGAGCAGGCTCCTCGTCCCGGATCTCCACCCCTCTCTGTCCCCGACCCTCCTACATACCCAGGGGAACCCCGTCCACCCGGGGTCGAGGAGTCTCTGGTGTCTGGAGGTAGGGAGGTAGGGAGGTGTGGTCCGGGGTGTAGTAAAACGAAAGAGGAAACTATCGATCGATCGATCTGTCCACATTTATATCTTTATTTTAATTATCTGAAGTCACTTAATTATCTTAAGTCACCAATCCTCCACGAAAGGGACGGTACCAGACCTAAGTCGGGGACCTATCCTTTGATTCAAGAGTGTTTGTGTCTTAATTATCTGGCGAAAACTCGAAAAAGAAAAAACCGACGTGGTGTGTCGTACATCCTGGGATCAAGGAGGTGGTCCCTACTTCGAATTCAGGAGACGTGTGTTCCGTCTAAGAATTGGTGACTTGGCGGTCCCTTCAGCGAAACTCGTAAAAATATAAATACCTTTTCACTCGTCCTTCATCTCAAAGGCACATGGGGGAGTAGGGAGGGGTGGTGTGGGGACCGCTTGTGCCTAGGAAAGTGACAGAGGCAACAAAACGGAAAAAGTTTTGACAGTATCTCTGACTTAGTGTGTCATTACACATTAATCTAGTCGAGAGGGCAAATCCCTGTGCGCAAATCCCAGGGAGGTACAGAAAAGTACCGACTGTCTAGAAAAAAAAGAAAGAAGGAAAAAACATCGGAACTTCTTTAGAGAGAGAGAAAAAATTTAACTTCACATCGACTAAATGTTATCGTCCAATCAAAATCCATGCACATTCTTTTCACTAAGACAAAATATATATATATATGGAAAAGTCTAAGCAAAGTGAATATCCTTTACTTCACATTTTATGACTCGTGTCAAGGACACAATATGTCATCCAGGAACAACCAATAGATAAAATATATGTCGTCATACACATACAATTAGAGTTGGAGGATTAAATAGGGACGACTATCGAGTAAAGAAAAAGGTAATTATGAGGTAACGGACTTGCCTGGTGTCGAAGGGGTGATTGGATGATCTCCTGGCGCACTAATGAAAGTTCAAAACCGTCAATACTTCCACGTCCAGAACACGTCTACATTCAAAGGTCGAGTAAAACCCATTTGTGGTTCCTCGTCCTAGGGACCTACGATACCATTCTCATATAATTAAAAGACGCTGTGGTGCTTAGAGGAAGATTTCGTCAACGTGGTGAAACGTGGTGGGGGCCGATACCTGGCCCCCCGCGGTAACGAGGTGTGCCCATGGACGCCAGTCACAAAGGAGAAATAAAGGTTTATTAAGCACTTACACCGAGAGAACCAAAACGTCGCAATCAGGAGGGTCTGTCGGAAGGAGGAGTCTTGTCACCCCCCAGAGGTCCGGGAATAGGACGAGACGGGTGTAGGAGTTGTCACGGTCGACACCAGTGTCACCCAGGAATGACGCCGTCACATCTGGACAGGTGTCCACTGTGACACGCAGGGGGTCGAAGGACCTCGGTCAAGGGGGGTGGTCCCGAGGTACGGGCGCCGCTGAGAGTCGTCACGCTGCGAGAGTGCCGGAGGGCGCCCGGTCAGGACCTGGAAGATGGACGTCCCGCAGGGAGCGGGGCCCTACGGGAACGACGAGGACACCGACGGGGGACCCGGAGAGAGGACACGGTCTAAGGGAAGGGACCCCTGGGTCAGAAGGAGGAGTGACGAAAAGAGAGTGTCGACGACAGACGAGTGAAGGGGTCCTTCATGGGACTTTCCGTTTGGAGGCCCCTGAACCGTGTGGAATTTAACGGGACTAAGATGTGGGGTGAGACGCCGTGTCGGTCGGGTGTGAGACCGACCTTCGGTCGAGACCCCCTGTGCGAGCCAGAAGACCGAGGAAGGGAAGGCTAAAGGCAGTAACGGACACTGGACCCGGTGGAGACGGGACCAGAGAAGCCTACAAGAGAAACAGGATCCCAACCCCTTAAAGTCTGACTACAAACCGGAGAAAGGTGGTCTACAGTACCAGGTCCTCACTCTACAGCGTAACGGGTGTTCGGGACTGTCCGTCGTGTCCTGGAGACGCTCCTAGGGTGGAGAGTCCTGTTTTCTCCCACGGGGGAGGGGTACGTCGGCACGGGGAACGGACGGGGGCGACGGAGCCGGTGGGTCGCCCCCGGCTCCCTCTGACTCCTTATCCACCCGTCGGTTGACCTACGGTCCGTCCCGTCCCCGACCCTTGGACTACAGGACGAACCGTTCCCCCTCCGATCCCGTCCGACCTCCGACGCCTCTACGGGGGTGGGGGCCCGACTCCAGTGGAAGGTTAGAGTCGGTCGACGTAATAAGTACAGCGCCGCCTCACTGGACTTTGGGTTCGGGTGCCGAGGTCAAGGGAGACGTCTCGGGTCCCGGACCGTCCTCCCGGCCCTCTGGACCGGGTGACTCCTCGCGGTAGTGACCGGTCTCGTTCCCGCTCCCGTCCCCACCCACACCCACGACGGGTGTTCTTACACGGGTCCGGGACAGGAGGGGTAAGGGACCGGAGAGACGGGACCGATGTCCAGTGGACGTTCCAGTGGAGGTACAGTGGAGGGGTCCTTCGGGAGAGGCTGTGACAGGGAGGTGGCAGGTGTCGGGGACACTAGGTCGGTACACTTGGACCGGGGACACTCAAACCGGGGTTTGGGACTTCCGTTTAAGACCCGTCCAGAAACCGGGAAACCCCAGGGGTTCTGAGGACCATTACCCACCCGCGACACCGCCCCCGGGGGAATTGGTGTGCCCCAGACCCCGGGGATGTCTTGTTTCGTAGACCCCCTGTCCTCGGACGCCGGGAAGAGTCAGAAGGTCGCAGAGGGAGGGTGGTTGTGCAACACTATTTATAATATATGAAGTGAAACCAGTTTATCTAGATTAATCCTTTTGTGACTCGACTTAAAGCAAAAACTCTTTTGCTTTTAAAAATAAAAACTCTTTTATTTCGTTTACGTCCGGCCTTTCTTTAAGATAAATAAAATTATTTTCACGTAGTCCGGACCACCAAAAATTTTCTTCCGGTGTGGGATGTCGGGGAGGGTCCAGGGGTGTCGTCGGTAGACGGAGGTCCCGTCCGTAGGGTGGGAGCTGGCGGTGAGAGTTTGGGAGGTCTGGGAAGACGTCAGACTCGGGTCCCTGGAGCGGGTGACACGTGCCACCAGAGACCCGATGTCGTACGGGTACGGACAGGAAGTCAGAGGTGGGACGGACGGGGTAAGAGGGGCTCCTGGTGTCGTGCCAGAGGAGGTCACGGTCTCGTGGTCCGGGAGACGCCTAGAGGGTGGCGGGTGGGGAGCGCACACCGGTGTGTGTGTGTGTGTGTGGGGCGGTTCGGACCGGGTGGTGTCAGTCGTGACTCGGGTGGGTCCCGTCTGTCCTCCGGTCCCTCGAGGGAAGCCTCGTCCCTGGGTCAGTCGACCGGACCCGTCTTTGGTACGGGGAGAAGGTCGTCGGGGAGTGTGTGGACGGAGGTGGGGTCCCGCCGAAGTTAATAGGTGTTCGGTCGCTCAAGGACCCTGGTGGTGGAGGACGGTCTTTCGAAAGGGTCGGGTGACGGGTGGGGAGTAGGGGTCCCCTCTCCCGTCCTCCGCTCCGACGAGTCTCGTCTGGATCCGAGGTCCCGAGGTCGGGAACGAGACGGGACGGACGACGGACGGGGGTCCTCGGTACTGGAGAAACCAGAGGTCGCGGGGGAAGGGTTGGGTTGACCCCCGGAGTGTCCCCGAGTGTCTGATGTTCAGACACGAGTCTGACACGAGTTCTGTTCACGAGTCCACCGGCGTTCTCAGTCCCCTGGACGGAGGGGACCTGGGAATCTCTGTCTGGTATCCCCGTTCCGGTCACGGGATCCTGGGGGCGGGACAGGACGCAAAACTCCGACACACGGGTGGGGGTGACGGGGTATGGGGGGTAGGAGTAGACCCCCGTCGGTCGGACCTTCGTCGATTCTACCGGGTGGTAGGTACGGCACTCCCACCCACGGGAAAATCGACCTAGGAACCACATCCCCAGGGGTACCCTGTCGGGGGTCCCTTTGTCCCCACAAAAAGTGGAAGACTGTTCCTCTGTTCCCACGACCCCCACTGTCAAGTCGACCCGGAGGCTCTTGAGAAACAACGACATAAAGACAGAAATTTGGAGCCAAAAGATGGACCAGAAACCTACAGGACATACACATTCACGACAGAGAAGCCAGGACAGACTGAGGACCGCTGGGGTACCTGACACCGGGTGGTCCGAGGAGACAGGTACCCTAAGAGGTCCGTTCTTGTGACCTCACCCAACGGAAAAGAAGGAGGTCCCCCAGAAAGGGTGGGTCCCTAGCTTGGGTCCAGAGGGCGTAACGTCCGTCTAAGAAATGGTGGACTCGGTGGTCCCTACATCACATGTAGTGGAGTTTAGTAGTAGGCCGGGGTGCGGGACGGTGGGTCTCGTCCCCACCCCTCGCTTGTCGAGTGGACCCGGCGTCCCCGTCGGGCCCCGTCCACGGTACCGTGTCTCCGTTCCGTCTCGGGCGCCCCCCTACGCTCCTCGTCCCTCTCGGACGACCTCTTCCGCTCCCTGCCCCTCCCGAGCTCCCACCCCAGGGCGCCCGACCAGGGGCCGGCGGGACCCTCGGGGCCGGCGGGCGCGCACGCGTGACCTCCGGGCCGGGCCACGACGCGTCGACGCTGAACTGTCGACGCGGGAGGGCGCGCAAGGGTGGAGCGGCGCGGGCCCGCGCAGCCCTGTCGGCGCCCGTGGCCGCCACCGTCGAGCAGCACAGCGGAGGGAACGGTGGGCGCGCCGCGTCGCCCGTGCGCCGGGGAGGTCTACGCGCCCCGGGCCCCGCAGGAACCACCTCCGACCCCAGGCGGGCCTCGTCGCGGTAGACTGCGGGGGAGGTAGGTAGGAGGGGTGGGACGCGCGGCGGTAGACAGACGCGACCTCGGCTCGATCCGGTCCCCGGTCTCGGCCCTCCCGCGGGGCCGGCGAGGGGTGCCGGTCGGCAGGGCCGGGGGGCCGAGCAGGGTCCACTGCGGGGACGCCGACCCCGCTTCGTCCCGTCCCTCCCACAGCCTCGACGCCACGGGTTTGGAGACGCCTCGGCTTTCTCCTCGGGGACCCTGGGAGGATTCCTGAGGCGAGACCCCGGAGGAGCCCAAGTTTGTGCGGACGGACGACACCGGGAGTCCCACGGGGTCCAGGACGGGGGTGTCGGGGGTTCGGCCGAGGTCGAGAGGTTCGCGAGGGAGGTCCGAGGAGCCCAACCTGGGACTCACGGGAAGTGGAGATCATTCGCTGGAGGCTGGAGGCGTCGGGACCTCGACGCTCCTCGGACCCCCCTGAAGCGGCGACCAAGTGAGACGCACCGGGGATGAGTCCTGGCGATCACCCCAGGGGGACCGGGGGCCCCGGTACGGCGGAGAGGAGAGGAACCTTGGCCCGACTCGTCGTTTTTGGGGGCTCCCCCCGACCGAGGTGACAAGGATCTCCCTCCCAGGGGTAGTGGGCGGTGAAATAAGTGTCTATTCCGGTGTCTCCGAAGCTCCCCCACACCGGCAGGAGACCGGCAGGGTGGGAGACGTGGACGGGTAACCGAGGAAGTCCCTCTCCTGCCCATACCACGAGGACGGAACCCCGTCACCCTGCCCTTAGGCGGTCCGGACTGTCACGTCCCGTCCGTGACACCCGACCTCCTCCCGGCGTCCTCTATAGAGTCTCTCTGGGCTAGGAACCCGAGGGGCGGGGCGTGGAGGTCGGAAAGAAGAGGGGAGAGGGACGGGGGAGGGGTAAAGAAAAGACAAAAACTAGAATAAACCAACACGGTCCGGAACCAACGGCCGACGTCCCAGAAACTAGCAGAGACGTCACACACTGGAGAATCAACGTCGTACACCCGAGGTCAAACGGTTAGTCCCTAGTTTGGATCCCGGGGACGTAACCCTCGAGTCTCAGAATAGTGACCTGGTGACCCTTCAGGGAGAAGACTTAAGTAGTCAGAAGGGTGAGGAGTGGGACCCAGGTGAGTTGGGCTACTGGAACACCCCTTCACCGGTGAGTCTCTTCTACCCGACGTTTCCACACCCCCAGACCGGTTTCAGTGGACGGACAGTCCGGTGACCTAGGGTCAGGGACACCCAAACACCGACGAACCTCACTCCCTTCCCTCTCGACCGCCCGTCTCCTCGGGTCCCCAGTGTCTACCCAGTCCTGGGATCCCTCCCGTTCCCGGGACGGTACGCCACACCCGTACGACGGGAACACCGGTTCTCGACACCAGTCCCCACACCGGTCCTCGGACTCCTGTGCACAAGGAACCCTCTCGACAGAGGTCTCTCTCCCTGAGGGACGGTGACCCACTCGAGTTCAGGAAACCCGTCCCCACGACTCCACCTCTCACCGTCCCCGGGCTAGACAGGCGTCACCAACCTCTCCCTGTTCTCTCCGGGTCCCGGTCCCGGTCCCGGCTGGGTCCTCTGCGTCCCTCGTCTCGCGATTCCTGTCCTGGACTTCTGATCCCGACCGGACTCCCACCCCGGTCGGACCCTCTCGGTCCCTCGCCGGGTCGCCCCTCCTCGTGGGTGACGGTTCCAACGGGAAGTGGGAGGAGGTCCGAGTTAGTTCGACGATTAATCGTAGGACTGGTGAGTTAATTAATCCGACACGCACGAATTAATACTGTCTCACGGACCGCCCCACCCCGTCGCGATAGTCGGACCCGGGGGGTCCTCGGCTCCAAATAACTGGTCTTTTCTGTGTACTCCTCTGGGACCGTCGTCCCCCAACGGCCCACTCACTCCCCATCCCCTCCGTCCTCGGGGAGTCGGGACACACAGCTCCCCGTCGGGGTATAGGAATCGGGTCAAGGGTGGGTCCAGGGACCCACTGGGAAAGGTGTGGAGATCAGGGACTACAGTAGAGTCCGTCCCACCTACACACCGGACCTCAAGGGCCTCACCTCCGGTGTGGGTACGGGTCGGGAGAAGACAACCCCGGACTTCGTCCACACACGGGTGCGGTCGGTCCAGTGGACCGTACGAGTGGGGGTTAGGCAGACGGTTCGACAAGTTAAATACTACCTGGCGGTTGGTGTCACCGTTCCGAGTACCGGGAGGGTCTGTTCGGGTCGGGTCTCTGATGACAAGATACCCGACGGCGACGACGACGATTCAGTGAAGTCAGCACAGGTTGAGACACGTTGGGGTATCTACCGTCGGGTGGTCCGAGGGGGTAGGGACCCTAAGAGGTCCGTTCTTGTGACCTCACCCAACGGTAAAGAAAGAGGTTACGTACTTTCACTTTTCACTTTCACTTCAGCGAGTCAGGACAGGCTGAGAGTCGCTGGGGTACCTGACATCGGGTGGTCCGAGGAGGTAGGTATCCTAAAAGGTCCGTTCTCATTACCCCACGGTAACGGAAGAGGCCAAGACACCCGCTGTTGTCAGTTAAACCGTAATCAAAAGGAGTCTTTACTGTTCTCCAACACAGAGTAGAGGGTTGATCTACCAGTGCTTAGATCGTTCCAGGTGTCGTCTGGGAACCAGGGACTACGACACCACTACCACCACAACCATGACCACCACCACTACCAGTGCCAGTACCACCACTATAACCACTACTACCACCACTACCAGCGTCATCTCCACTACCACTCCACTCCCCGGGACGGAACCCTACGAAGAATGTCCGAACTTACTGTGCACAGAACTTGCGTCGGACCGTTCCGACTCCCTTCCACGGGAACAGATCCTTTTCGTCGCGTCCCACACCCGGGGTCCCTGGACCCGCCTACAAGCCACCCGAGACCCGACGAAGACCGAGGACTGGAGTGGCAGGTACACCCCTTTGGGACCCATCTGGAGGCGGACTGTAAATTGGAGACAGGGTCCGTGTGTCATTCCGGTGTGATAACTCCTGGGGTCACGGGAGATGGGTCGATCCGGAGCCTCCACTGTCCCTGGGTCTCCCTGTTCGTACACCTCTTCTCTCTGACCCCACCCCACCCCGGGTCCCGGAGACTCCACCCCGACTCCCCGACCTCCGTCGAGGGATTACACCCTCCGCTCCGGCCTTAGGGGTCCCCAGAAGGGTCGTGGTTGGACGTCACTGACTCTGACGGGGTGACACATGAACGCGGGGGTCCGTCAGGGACGGCCTTCACTACAGAGTCGTCTCTGTACCGTCCTCGTTCCTCAGGTCCGGTCTGTGTCTCCCTCGGACTTCGAAGGACCCCTCCCTCTCTCCGCGTGCCGGGGCACGACCGAGACCACCCCCACGGGACCCGGGGACGCGACCGGACCCTACCTGAGGGTAGTCGAGACCCTTCGACTCTCGGATCTGAAGGGGTCTTCCACTCCGGTTTCTCCTGGGGACAGGGTCCCCGGTGCCTGACCTCCAGCCAGGGCCCCTCTCCCACCTCGACTGGGTCGACTTTCCCGGTTCCTGACCATGGGGGGTGGGGACGTCGGGACCACCCGAGACCCTCAGTCTATGTTAATGAGTGAGGCACGTAGTATTAATGGCGTTTATCGGGTAATTTCTCTTTAATGGTAGTTATACTATAATCGTCTGTCGCCCCTTTACTTCTTTCTTTTCACGAATAAGAGGGTAACAGGGGAATTACCCCTGTACCCGACCTCTCGGTCACGGTGGAGCGAACGACTGGACTGGGGGAGGAGTGGCGGACGTAGGGACTTCCTGGACGTCCGGGTCCCCGGTACCGAACCTGACCGCGCCGGGTGGTGGGACGGGGAGCGCTTGGGTCGAGACCCCCGGGGCCGGCCGAGTCCGACCGGAGGTGACCGGTGGGGCGGTAGACCGACCCCGGAGGGCGGGGCCCGAGAGCCCTTTTCGGGCCGCTATCCTTCCCAGACTCGAGACGGGTAGAACCGAGTCGCACCCTTGTGGGGAGTTCAGGACCCTCGGGTCTGAAGACAATCTGCACCGCCGCCTCCGTTCCCACAGTGAAGGACCTCAGAGGTTTTATTGTCGGTCACACTGTCTCTTCGTCTCTCTCTCTACCAGCCACCCTGGTTCTCGGCCTCTTTCCTGCGGGGCACCTCCCGTGTCCTCCTGGGGCGCCCGTCCGCCTCCCAAACGACCATCTCGGACAGGGTCGGTGTCCCGCCACCTCCAGACGGAGCCCTCTTCGACCGGCTCGCGCCCTAGATCCCCACCCCCCCACCATACACCGTTCGCGCCGAGAGACAGGGGTCTCGTGAGCCCCTGGACAGAACCACTGACTACCGGTCCTCCGATGGACATGGGTCTTCCATGAAAGTCCTGCTTCCTGGGGCTTCCTCCTGTCTCGTCTCTCGGGCCCCCAACGGACTGGGACGGGACACAGGGGGCGGGGTGGACACACGGTCCGGGGGTAGACCTGACAAAGACCACCATCGTCCACCTCGGGTTTGAAGTCGGAACTCCTCTCTCGTGGTGTCCACCCCCAGAGTCCCTCGGGAGGGACGAGTCGACTCCCACGCCTGCCTCTGTTCCCGGAGTCATGAAGAATTCGTTGGGTCCGCTCGACCTCACCTCGGCCTCGGTCTCTGGCCGATCTCCCTACGTACCCTTTCCACCCGCGAGATCCCTCCCTGCGCGGTCCCGTCCGCTCGGGAGTGTCCCAGTCAGGTGGAGAGGTGGGGGCAAAGGACAAAAGGGGAAAGTTGTTGATAAAAAATTCGTGTATCAGACACGGTCCGTGACAGCATTCGAGATCCTTTGGTTGTCACTTCAGTGTGTCTTCGACGGGAGGACCTCGACTGTAACACACCACTCCCCTCTGTTCACTCACTTCTTCATTCCACATAATCTTCACTATTATCGGCCCTCTCTCTTCGCTCCGACCGACTCCCCTCGTTACCCCAGAGGTCACCACTGTGTCCGAAGAGCTTAGACGTTCCCGTTCTAACTCCTCCAAAGACTTTTCTCCCCTCTTCCCCTGTCTCCACTCGTCCAAGACTATCTTATTATCAAAACCTCAACGGGGTGTCGAAAAACGTCGTAGGTGAATGGACGGGTGGGTGGGTGAATGGGTGGGTGGGTAGATAGGTAGTAGGTGGGTGGGTAGGTTTATGGGGGTAGGTAGATAGTTTGTACGTATGGAGGAAGATAGGTCGATGGTAGGAGGACAGAAGGGTGGACAGGATCGGGAGGTAGAAGGATCAGTAGGTAGGTCAAAAGACAGACAGGTAGGTAGGTAGGTCGATCGGTCGGTCGAGTATACATAGTTTACAGAAAAGTGAGGTGTACCAGTCAGGACGGGTCCAACGTCGACGATGAGGTAATCACCAGACCTGACACCCTCATCCTCAGAACCCCAGACCTAGACCAGGGACCTAACCCCCGGTCAACGGACCCCGACATTCAGTACGAAAGGACCTACCATTAGAGCTGCACTGGGATTTACGGGACAGGTGCGGAGTCTTAAAGACTTAAGTCGAATTAAGTCGAAGGGTTTGAGTCATCACAAACGACTCCCTACCCTTGTCCTGATCGGGGGTCCTTATTGAGGACCACATGTCCAGACCCGTTTCCGCCACGTCCGCGTCGGGTCTGACCTCCACCTCCTCGAGACTCCTCACCCCCCGACCCGTCGACACACGGGGAGGACGTGAAGAAGGAAGGGACGGGCGGAGGGTGACCCCGGTCCTCGGACCGTACTCCGAGGACGTCCACCACCGAAGGTGTTTACACCAGTACCAAACGTTGGGGAAAACGTTTGGGACGGGGTCACGTGGACCTCTCTGTACAGGACGAGGGGAGACATGTCTCGGAGGAGAAGGTCCTTCGGAAGGGTCTGACTGTCGCCCGAACGGAAAAGAGGAAATAGGGAGTGTTCTTGGGACCACCTGTGTCCACACCTGTTCCCCTCGAGTCACAGGAAAAGTGGTTGCTCCACTAACTCGGGTGTCTTCAGCGAGGAGGATGAAGGTCGACCACTCCTCGTCTGACCCTTGTCTTAGTCCAGACTGCGACCGGAACCACACCCACTCCACCACTAACCCCGACCCCTCTGACCCCTCGGTCCCCTCCACAGAGGGGTGGGGCTGGGCCGGGGATTCGGACCGGACACGGGTGGGTCTGAGGGTACTGGGTCACGGGTCCGTGCCCGTTGGGGTGAGACGAGGTCCCTTCCCCGGAACGGACCGAGGTCCACCTTGGGAGGTGTGGTGGGACACGAAGGACCTGAGCACTCCCCAGTCCCAGACGGTCGTGGGTGTTTCACGAACTCCCCGACGGGAAGCCCCCGTGGGTCTGGTCTGAGCCTGGGATCGAGAGGGCCCCCCGACCACCCTACCTCCTTGACCGAGACTGGTGACACCCCCACCTCCGAGACCCCGGTCTCAATGAGAGTGGCGTCGGGGAGGAGGTGATGTCGGGGTACCCCACCTCGGGGTGGAGGCCGAGTCTGGACCGACCCGTGGGGACGGGGACCACCGAGAAGCGGAGAGGGGAAGGGTGGAGAGGGGGTGGGGCGGGAGGGGGTGGGAGGGGTGGGGGGG